>PVJH01004916.1:0-118956 GCA_004026705.1 Nesogale talazaci | reverse complement strand
TCAGCAAGCTGATGATGCACTGGAAGCACTCATGTATGCCAGGAATTCGGAAGACAGCTACTTGGGCAGCTGACTGGAAGAAGTCCTTATTTGAACTTATTCCAAAGAAAAGTGATCTAATAGAATGCTCAAATTATAGAACAATATAATTGATATCACATGCAGGTAAACTTTTCCTGAAGATCATCCAAAAATGACTGTAGCAATATGTTTTCAGGAAGCAGCCAGAGATTCAGGCCAGATTCAGAAGAGGATTGGCAAGAGAGGGATATCATTGCTGAAGTCAGGTGGAACTTGGCTGAAAGCAGAGAATAGTAGGGAGATGTTTATTTCTGTTTTATTGATTAGGCTATGACATTAATCTGCATATTAATGCAGCAATCTGTATATAATCTTGAAAGAATGGGAATCGTGGAACACTACATTGTGCTTGGGTGGAACTTTTACATGGATTAACAGGCAGGGCAATTTTGAGAACAGAACTTGTCATATTGACTGCATGGTTTAAATACCAGGGAACGTGTGAGTCAGGGTTGTGCCACTTCAACCTATTGTTCCATTGAGTTGCTGAGAAAAGTTCAGAGAAGGTGGATTATTTGAAGAAGAATGAAGTATCAGGATAGGAGGAAGGTTTATTAATGGTTTAATATATGTGGGTTACACAAGTCACATAAGAGGTTATATATATTAGCACGCACATGCACACATATATGTTGCTACCATTATGTAATTGTTAGGTACAGCAGAGTCAGTTCAGACTCTTGGCAACCCTATGTACCACGGAATGAAGCAGCTACACGTTCTGCACTACTCTTACAATTGTCATACGTGAAGTATCTAAATATTCTGCATCATCCTCATAATTGTCATACTTGAGTCTCTGGATGCAGCCTGAGTCGATCCATCTGATTGAAAGTCTTCCTCTATCATTTTTTTGCTGCTCTTCCATCTTACCCAGAATCACGTCCTTCTCTAATGGGAGGTCTCTCCAGATAATATGTACAGTGAACTTTAGACAAAGTCATTTTATAAGAATTAATAACATACTAGTCCCAATAATTGGATATTGAAAAAGTAACAAAAGACCAATGCTTGTAAGATCATAACCTGCTCCATCTTTTCCTGGTTCCTTTTAGAATACATTTCTTCACTTCTGTGGGTTCTATGAATCATTACTGTGTCTTGTCAAATAAAGACCCAAACCAACTTCAATCTGATGGAGTCCGTGTCATTTTATGGCAACATTATAGTAGGGGATAGAACTGCCACTGTGTGCATCTAAGACTGCATCCTCTTTTTTTCCTTAAGGGAGGATAAATCTGTGTCTTTGTCCCTAAAAATCCCTAGATGGTTTCAAACTGCTGATCTTTCAGTTCACAGCTCAAAGCAAAATCACTACACCACCAGGGTTCCTGCAGTGTCCCATGAACTTAGGAAAGTTCAAGGAAATGTCTCACATGGTGGTGGGTAAAGTTCAGTCCAAAATCCAAAGGTCAGACAGGGGTACCTCAGAAGCTGGGCCTGAGGAAGCACTCCATGCCTGGGTCTTACCAGGAATGAGCTTCCATCCTCTGCTTCTTAGTGGATTCCTTTGTTATGAAGCTGGATGCCCTTATAGGGAATCTTGTTCACAAATTCTACCTAGGCAGGGTAAGTTTTTGTTTGTTATATAATCATTTTATTGTATAAATGTATACAAATGTATTGTATAACAACTCTTGTTATAAACTTTACATCAATTGCATCCAACATATTTGTACCTATATTCCATCATTCTTTGCTAGACATGTACTTTCTATTGAGCCCTTGGGTTCAGCTCCTCTTTTTTTTCCTTCCCTCTAGACTTCTCCCTGTTTTCTTCCAGATTCCAGAGCACTGGGCCCTCAGCTCAGAAAAGACACATGGGGTGGGGGTTGGGTTTATCCCAGGGGGATCTCTCCCTCACCAGAATCCTTCTACATGGCTACCTTGACCTTAAACCTATCTTGCAAAAAAAGGGCCCTCAATATGTGCCACTCACCTGGTCGCCATCTTCAATGCTGGACAAAACTTTCAATAACACTCAGTAGTGGCTGAACTGTGCCTACAAGATGAATAAATGTCATAAGAAAGCCAGGAAGATGTTAGAACGGTACATTATAGTGATCCTAGGCCTCTGTCCATTGACCAAACACCAAAGAAAAGGGCCGGAACTGAAATTCAATGACTGCTCATTCCATATCCTGGGGATAGCAGTCATCTGCTTCTCACACGAAGACTTTTTAGTATTAAGTTCAAGGTCTTAATGTCAGTTCCAAGTTTGAGATAAAGCCTACTCAGGTTATTTTGTGAGATTTCCACATCAATTCCTTCTAGTGTGGCCTATGAAATTAGAAAGAATTGGAGAGAACTTGGTTGAGGATTTTTGCATCTATGTTCATGACGGATATTGATTTCCAGTTTTCTGTCTTTATGGGTTCTTTACCAGGTTAGGGTATTTTGATTATAATTGCTTCATCCAATGAGGTTGGGATTTTTCTGTTTTTTTCTATATTCTGGAGTAGTCTGTGTAGAATTGGTGACTGCTCTTCTTTGATACATGGTAGAATTCCCCTTTGTAACTCTCTGGTCCTGGGATTTCCTTCATTGGAAGCTTCTGAATTTGGTAATATGATGTCTTTCTAAGAATTTATCCAATTCAAGATTATCAAACTTTTTGGAGTATAATCTTTCATAGTATTGTTATTCTTTTGATTTAATTTTAGTCTGTGGTTTTATCACCTTATCATCTTTCATACTAGATATTTGCATCTTCTCTTTCATTCCTATTATTAAGTTGGCCAAGAGTTGGTCAACTTTGTTAATTATTCTTGTCCAAAAAAGCCCCCCAAAACCACTTCTCTTCTTGCTGATATTCTTCACAGTTTATGTTTGCCAATTTGTTTGTTTCCACTCTAATCTTTATAATTTCATATTTGCTGTTCTTAGAGGTTTTGTGTTATTGCTCTAGTGCTCGTTGTCTGAGGTATGTTAAAGTATTTATTGTGAACTCTTCCCTTTTTTTCATGTGTACGTGGGTTGTTTCAATTTGCCTTCTGATAACTTTTTGTCTCTGCCACTAAGATTTTGATATGATTTGTTATTTTTCTTGTTTGTTTCTGGTAATTTCTTAATTCCATCCCTTGTTTGATCCATTGCTCATACAGCTTTCAGCAGTACCTGTTTCAGTCTCCATGTGCTTGTCTTTATGGCTGCTCCTATTATTTTTATTGCTGTTTTCTAGCATTGTGCTCTTTGAAAATGGATTGTAGGGTCTCAATGTTTTTTAATTTATTGAGGATTGTTTTGTGATGTAACTTATCATCAATTCTAGAGAATGTACTATCTACACTGAAGAAAAATGTTGTGCAAGTCTGGCTAGACTAGAGAGACAAATCCATAGACACACATATGGATATAATGGTACAGTTTATATACAAGAGGAATAGGACTTTAAGAAAGCATCCCAACCCAGTCCATTTCAAAGTCATATGCCCGATACCAGTTTATAATGTCTCCTTCTGACTCACAAAGTCACCAGCCAGAGGGTGTAGAGTCTTGGGGCTGGCAGGGGTCCCCTCATGACTTCTCATTTTCAGGGCTCAGAGTTCATCAACAGCATCCAGTGGTTGTAGAATCAACTCTGCACTGGCAGGAGTCTCCATGTGGTTTTGCCAACCTCAGAGGTCTGGTTCCATTGGGGCAAGGCTGTGTGGCTATTCCCCCAGCTCCTGCAGTCCCTTGGACACTGCCATCTTGTCTTGTCCATAATTCTTTGTCTCTGAAACTAACTCCCAACAACTGGGGAGATAGCTTCTCATCTCCATAAGGGATATATCGCGAGATTTTCCAAAAGTCTCAGGAGAAAGCCATGCCCATACAGAGGCCTCTTGGGCTATTCAATGGCTATCTCCAGATTAACAGGCTAGACTCCACCTCTATATCTCAATCATGAAATTAACATATGCACATGACCGCCACAAATGCATATTGTGCTATTGTTTGGTAGTATGATCTCCAAACAGTAAAGTACATGTATATGTGTAGGAGGTGCAGGCAATTTGTTGTTGTTGTTGTCGTTGTTGAGTATCACTGCCCTCTGCTGGGAGAAAGGAGGTCCAGATTTGCTCCTGGAGAGCTGCTGCTAGATTTGAACTGCCAACCTGGTGGGCCATAGTCCCGCGCACAACCACTACCCCCCCAGGGCTAGGCTGAGGTGCAGTTGATTTATTGTGTTGTTTAACCTTTCTGATGCTTTATTGAGTCACTTTCCTGATGATCTGTCTTTCCTTGAGTGTTGAAATTTTCTATTATTGCCAACCTATTTTTTTCAATTCTATGGGCATTTTATTGATGCATTTGGAGTGTCTTTTATATGTTTATTAAGGTTATACATTCATAGTGTATTGCTCCTTTTTTCATTTTGTAGTGTCTATTCTTGCCTCTCATGTTCTTTCCAATGGAGTCTGTTTTTGTCAGAGATTATTAATCTCACTCCTGCTTATTTATGGTTTCTTGGCAAAGTTTTTGTTATCCTTACTTTTTAGTGTACTTTTTTCTTTGAGTTTAAAGTGCTTCTATTGCAGGTGATATATAGATAGGTTTTGTTTTCTAATCCACTCTGCTACTCTGTTATTTTGATTGGTGCACTTAATCTATGGACATTCAGTGTCATTATTGGCATATGCAGGCTTGTTGTTGTCATTATGCTTCTTTTATTTTGCTTATTTGTTTTGTGAATTTGAGAGATAGTTGGATAACTATAGGATTTTTGGTTGGGAATTTGTTTGTTTTTTCCTTCATAATTTTATATGCCATCCAGTTGTCTTTTTGCCTTCATTGTTTCTGCTGAGAAGTGCGAGCTTATCTTGATTAGTTTTCCTTTTAGAAAACTGCTCTTTTTCCCTCTGCTTTCCCTGATATTTCGCTCCTTTTTCTTGAAATTGAAATATGACTAAAAGTATTACAATATGTCATTTGGGGAACATAACTTATTTGGGGTTCTTTCAATTTCTCAAATAATTTAGTCCTCGATTGTGATGTAGGGAAATATTCTTCTATTAATTCTCATATTATTTTCTCAGTAATTTTTTTGATTCTTCTTGTTCTAGAATCCTATGTGACATTGTTTGTTTCTTTTGATTATGTCTACATCATTTCCAGCCACTCTTCTGATTCTTCACTTTTTTATTGTTTCTCTTGTTGACTGTAGTCAGTGTGATTATCTGTTTGATTTTAATTTTCTTCCATTGAATTTCACAGACGTTTTGCAATTTTTTTCTAATCCTGTCATTTTATTTTTTATTTTATTTTTTATTTTGTGGGATTCTTTTTGGAATAAGAATTGTGGGCTGAACCCCGGTGGCGTAGTGGTTGTGCGCGGGACTGAAGCCCACTGGGACGGAGGTTCAGTTCCAGCAGTGGAGCTGGGCCTCCTGTTCCCACCACCGGAGAGCAGTGATGCCAAAAAAAAAAAATTGTGGTAGTTGCATACTCTGGTGTCAACTTGAGACTGTTAAGAGTGAAGGGATGGAGTTTAGCTTATTAATAAAAATCCTAGCTTGATGACCTCATTTAGAGGTTACCCAGAGATAAATAGTTCATTGTAAGCCAGGTCACACACTCTGCTTGCTTTCCTGCTAACCAGCCCTTTGAAGACCACTGATGGAGCCAGAGTCTTGGAACTGGACGATCCACATGGAAACCCACAAGAGCAATGAGATGTGTCCACCACCACTGCATCCTGAGACTTCCACTCCCAGGCCTGTGAGCTTCCTGCACTTAGTGTCATGGCATATGCTGGATGAGTCTGAAGTGGATCTTATAGACTGGTCTCAGACATGTGAGCTAGCACCAGACTTATAGACTTGCACTAGATGTGACTAGGATGTATTCTTAATAAACAATTACTCTTTGATATAAAGTTCCCTGTTACACACATATGGTTTTCAATGAATTTGTTTCTCTAGTCAACCTGAACCAACACAAAGATTCTAATCTTTAACTTTCTTCTGTTTTCTCATGATTGTCCCCCAACAGCTCTTGAAAGGACTGGAACATCCCTCTTTTAAATTCTTTTTCAGATGGTTCCAGGGCCTCTTCTTCAGAGTCTCCCACTGGATTTGCATGATTTGGGGTGGTGTATGGCTTCTTTTTCTGATTTATTTTTAGTGTTGCATGAGCTGGTATGTTGTGTAGAGGCTCCTTATAATGACATGGAGAGGTATAAGAGGAGCTGCAAAATGGACAAGTGGGGAGGGAGAGGGTTAAGTTGCAAAAATGAAGGAAAATAAGGAAAAGAGAGTCTTAAATAAAATTAATGATAGTTATAATAAGCAGCTGTTCTATCAGACCAACAGATATTTTTAAATAATGGGAAACATGATTTTTAAGAAGGCTAGTCAGAATTAATAAGTTCCATGAAAATATATTGCATAAGAACAAAGGACAGTAGAAAGAAAGAATAGATTGGTATACAGTGTAAAAGAGGGATGAAAGAGATAAAAGACTCAGGTGCTGTTTGGGTGTGGTTATTGTAGTTTTGTTGTTATGAAGAAGTGAATGTAGGTATGTCAGTGTACTCAGAGGTAGGAAAGAAAAAATATAAGGCTTTATTTGTTGTGCTACTCTGGGTAGACTAGAGAAACAAATTCAGGGAGACTCATATGTGTATAAGAAAGAGATTTATGTACAAGAGCAAATAAATAATGAGAAACTATACCAGCCCCATCCAGATCAAGTCCATAAGTGCGATTTTGGCCTATATGTCCAATACCAATTTTGGCAGTCACTGATCTGTGTCAATTTCAGCTCTGGTGGTGTAGGGGTGGAGTCTAGCCTGTCAGTCTGGAGATAGTCAATGGGGCCTCTGTGTGGGCCTGGCTTTCTCCTAAAAATTCTGGGAAGTCTCGCTGTATTTCCCAATTGGAGGTGAGAGACCTGACTCAGTCTCATGGAGATGGACTAGCAGAGAGGACAAGACAACATGGCAGCATGATATAGACCCTGAGTCCTGGAGACTGGAGGACGTGAAGGAGAAGCCACATGGGCTTACCCTTATGGGACAAAACCTCTGGGGCCTGAGAAGCCATGTGGAGACTCTTGCCAGTGTAGAGATACTTGGGAGGCCACAGAGAGAACCCTGCCAGTATTGAGATGCTTCTCCTGCTAATGGATACTGCTGATGGACCCTGAGCCCTGGAAATGAGGAGCCATGGGGAGACCCCGGCCAGCACCAGAATGCTTCTACTATTGCTGAATATACAAGACTCTGCACCCACTGGCCTGTGATTGTCCTGGTGTCATTGCACATGCTTTGTAAGTCAGAAGGAGACTTTATAGACTGGTATCAGGCATCTGGGCTAATATTGGACTTATGACCTTGGACTGGAGTGGGTTGGGATGCTTTCTCAATGTTCTATTCCTCTTGCATATAAACCTCTTCCTTATATCCATATGTGTATTTATGAATGTTTCTCTAGTCTACCTGGACTAACACACCAATCTATAAAATCCTCTCCAGACTCATGAAACAAATACATTAGCACTGAGTTGTGATGCCTTGAAGATCCAGTGGCATTTGTAAACATCTCAGGGCTGGCGGGGGTTTCCACGTGGCTTCTTCAGTTCTAGAACTTGAGTGTAGCTCCATGTACCTTGTCCACAGGTATGTCTCACAGAGTGTGAGCTTGTGTCCTGCCTCCAAGGAGCTATTTATCTCCATCACCTCATAAAGTGAGGTCATAGAGCTGTGACCTGATTGACCTTTGAAGTCCCAAGTTTACAACAAATTATGTAACTGCCAAATTTGTGTTGATGTGCTCAAATCTACAGCCTTGCTTGCTTTTTCCTGGCGTGAAATGTATATTCTCAGGAGGTTGTGATCACATGGAAGAGGATACAGGAAGAGGAAGTGGGAGATAACTTAAAAGTATTTTAGTGCAACAAAATTAAAAAAAACAAAACAAAGAATAGAAAACTAAGGGCTGAGCCCCAGTGGTATAGTGGTTGAGTGCAGGACTGTGGCCTTCTCATGGGCAAGGTGGGGCACATAGTGTTGAGAGGACACTGGAGAACAAAGCATAGCAGAAAATAAAGAGGAAGAAGGGAGTGAGGTGAAAATTGAAGTGTGGGTACTAATTATATATATAGCACTCTGTACTTGTGATCTGTTATCCACCATAGACTCTCAAAGACAGTAAGTTAAGAAGTTTGACCATATGACTTGTCTCAGGGACCATGGAAAATTCACTCTCTAGGGAGTGAAACTCAACAGAAGTAGCTAGTGCTGCAAATCAGGGCTAAGGAGGAATGTCTCAGCTGTGTGCCTAGGTCTGGGTAATGAGGTTACTAAATTTTGTGGTGAATTTCTCACTGCTAGGAAATGTAGGATAACCCTCCTGGTAGAAGTTCTCCAGTAATTGCTAAGATCTTCCCATGCTTCCTATCTGGAGGCCAAATTCCCCTGTTCTAGCAATTTGTTTACTTTGAACGAAAGCAACTCATAATCTAAATAAAAGTTATCATTTAATTCTTTGAAATTCAGAATTTTTTTATTGCCCTGTGATGTTTCTGCTCTTTCTGTTTTCGAAAAGAGGACTTTCTACCATAGTCTCTACTGGAGAGAGTCCTTATTTTCTGCTCACCCATCGAGTTTTTGGTATCTTCATGATTGGAATCGAGAATCATGGAGTTTGAGTAAAGAGTACTGGCGTACATGGAATATTTTTGCTAATTGATTCTGCCATGATCTGGTATTAGAGATTCCTAGGCATACAGATATTGAAAGCTGATTTATTTTCTTGGAAAATATTTATGGTTTTGTCAGGGGCTGCTGACAGAGCCTACTGCCCTTTTGATTTTACAAACTTGGGTCTTGAATCTCTTGTTACCTTCTTTGACTGCTCACCTCTCTTCAGAGCCAAGAAGTGGATAGTCTCCCCTCACTATGTCAGTCAGGTCATAAAGATAACCTTATCCAGGCATACTTTTAACACATCATGAGGTTACCCTGTCTCCTCTTGCCAAACAGAAGCAGAGGAGGACATTTCAATGACTACAGTCAGGGCATTAAGCATTAGCAAGCATAATAGACTTTGCTTTACCTACGAGAGACTCATTCCTGGAAAATGGCATCATACTTGGTAAAGCAGGGTGTCAAGTAAAAGAGAAAGTCACGAGGAGAGGCACTGGAAACATGGCTGCAACAATGAACCAAGATAGCAGCAATCGCTCAGGGCAAGGCAAAACGGTCCTCTATTGTGGATCACTATGTGTCTCTACTAACTCAATGACACTTTAAAATAAGGAAAAATAGTTCTGCTATTCTTGATTTGCACTGTGTCAAAATGTCAGTTTAGATATCCTTGAGGGACTCAAATCCTCTTTCTTTGGAATGTTCTTTGAGTTTGGTGAATATAAAGAAGTCTGACGGTGTAAACTCAGCTACAAGGTACCTTAAAAGGCAAAATTGAGCATGTAGGGAGGACAAGGCAATGTTTCCCAATGAGATTATAATAGAATAGTCTTTATTAGCCTTGAAGAATCAGAAGGTGCAGTCTCATTATCGAAGCCACTTTCTTGGGTTTCTTTCTCCTCCACGATGTTCTCAATTTTCTGACAATGACATTATAATCCTGTGTCTTTTGAGAAAATAGTAGAAGATGATCGCTTTAAAATTTCAAAATCGGTCATCATAAACTGATGCATCTTGATTTTACTGATCCAGCAGATGAACGTGGAAGCCATAGTTTTGATTGGGTCTCTTCTGAAGAGGTAGGGAGACTAGAACAAGTCTTTGCTGAGAGGCCTGTCTGCAGCCATTCACTGAATCATATTTCTACACTTTCTGCTTGCACTAAGACTGTGCATGTAAGAACTGGAACCCCACCACTAATGTGGTTAATATTCAGAGTATAATAATCAGAGTTGGATGCATCATAATATGTATATATTTAGTAATTCTATAACATTTTAAATTAGATACTTTAGAAGTTGTATACATTTTTATAATAGTATAGATTGCAAAATGTTAAAGTTGGCTTGAGAGCACACACAAAAACAAAACCTTTATTTATATCATTTCTCTGCAAGTGAAGTGCTATTGCCATTCCAAATAATTTTAATTTTTAAAATGAATTTTTTATACATTTCTTGTTATATAATTCTTAATTGTTATACAACCTAAGTTTTGAATACAAAGACACAGAAAAAAGTCCCCTTCATTTTAAAAAGGTATGGTATTAATTTTTTAAGGAATATAATTAGAAGGCATTTGTTACAGTTAAATTTTTTCTAGCTCTTGTATATTATACATAATAGTGCAATAAAATAATTGTAATTTAAAAGGTCATAGCTCTCAGTTCAACTCTCTTGCATTTGCATACTGATTGTTTAAAATATATTTTATTCTTTTTACATGAATTACTCATCATATACCATATTTTTCACACCATAAGATGCACCTAACCATAAGATGCATCCAGTTTTTAGAGCAGGAAAAAAGAAAAATATTCTAAACCAAATAGTACCAGTATACTAAAATGTTCTGAGGTACCACACTTTCAGATCATCAGATGCACCCTTGTTTTCCCCCCACTTTTGGGGAAAAATGTGTGTCTTATGGCCCCTGAAATACATAATACCTATGAAAAACATATACAGCCACTATAGTCAAGTTCAAATGATCTTCTCTGAAATTTTGACTACATTAATCATAAATAAATTTTCCATTCTGCTATATGAATATATTTTCTCTGATAGCCAATGATAATTGTGTGAGACGTTTAATTTAATGGCATTTGTCATGCACTGTTTTGCATGGATAGTTCCATACCTATCTTAAATATATTACCAAATGCAAGAATCTTATATTTCCCTGGGTAGCTTGCTTGCAGTGTATTTTACACACTTGGTGCTCAACAACACTATTGAATGATTGATTTTTTATCTGCTTAGAGATAACTCAGATAAAATATTTATTATTTGTGAGTAACATTGTGGATTTATTATTTATTACAAGAAGCAGAGACTGATACAAATGAGAATAGAAAGTTTATAGATGAATATATTCAAGTGGAAATTAAATATATATGAAAGGACACCAAGTTTATTGGGAGTTTTTGGAAAATCAAGTGAAAGTTATATTGAGAAATTCCCATTCCCTGGAGTGGTTATGTTAGGCAGGATTCACCAGAAAAACCAAAACCAAAACCAGGACACTTAAGAATACACACACATATACACATATATAATCTTGAGAAGAAATATAACAGCTAATTAGTCCACAAAGCAGTATGCATGGCTCAGTTCAACTCATTTTGTGGAACAGTTAATACGCTGAAAATCCTTCAACCCACTTGGGCTGCTGGTCCAAGGTCAAGGAAGTAGTCAATGGAGTCTTGCTCATGCAAAACAGGGAGAATCTTCCCATAGGCAGCAGACAGCAGGGTGGGTCAGCAATAGTCAGTAGCTCAGGAGCTTAGGGAAGAAGGCCTCTATGATATTTTTTTTTTTTTGCAAAAGTGGCAAAAGGAGTTATTTATTTTTCTAGCTTGAGCTAGGGCTCTTCCTCTCAGCCACCCAGCAGGGCACAGACCCAGCATGCCGAGAGGAATTCACCCTCTATGGGATCTTAAACTCAAGCGATATACTCAAGGTAACAGAATTCACCAGCTTCAAGCTCAAGCGAATTGTACACCAGCAGTGTGGAACAGCTCATTTCAAAAGAGCCTTGAGTTCTAGTGACATGATCCAGTGGTTGGCTTGGTCCACAGGTAGCGCAGTACATGGCTGAGGTGAAGAACAAGCTCAAGTTTCAGCACAAGGGTCTGATCACCAGGGAGGAAGAGAGAAAGGGGTGGGACTTGAAAAGCCATTTGTCTCATTGTCCAGTCAGTGTGACAGAAATGGATACCATAGGTATTTGGGTTGCTTCTTTATGCAGCTTACTTTTCTGTGCATGCACAACTTAATGATTCTAGGTCAAACAACACCCAGTTTATAATGAGCAGTAAATGCAACATGGTAATTTTGTGGCCATAGCAAGGCACCTGGTCTCTAGTAAGGCCCAATAACAATCCAAATGTGTTTTTCAAAAGGAACGTAGTTATATGCAGGGGACAGCAAGACTTTGCTTCCAAACCCTAAAAGTTTGTGCTGTTGATTCATTAATAGCAGATGCAATAACTTATCTTTCACATTAAAAGGAATGTTTGGAAATGTCCCATATCGCAAGACTCCTGAAAACTTCACTGAGTTCGAAGGAATCTGATTTTTTGTCAGATTAATTTCTCTCTCTCTAGCTTGCAGATGCTTTACCAATAAGTCTAGAGTCATTGATAATTATTTCCTACAAGGTGCTATCAGCATACTATCGTCAATGCAATAAACTAGTGTGGCATTATATCAAAGGGGAAGGCAATCAAGGTTCATTTGAATAAATTATGGCATTTTTCTGGAAAATTAATTTAATACAGGGAGACTGTAAAAGTATATTATATCCCTTGGCAGTTGAAGACAAACTACTTCAGATAATTCTTCAAAACTGGAGCTGTGAAAAAGGCACTGATGAGATGAATAACTTTGTGGCAGTCACTGGTCTGTGTCAATTTCATGATTGGGAATACATGGGTCAAGTCTAGTCTGTCAATATGGACACACAATGAGACCTTTGTGTGGGCATGGCTTTCTCCTGAGAATTCTTGGAAGTCTCGGGGTATTTCCCATTGGAGGAGAGACACTTGACTCAATCTCTTGGAGATGACCTACCGACAAGACAGCATGACAGCACGGCAACATGACATAGACCCTGAGTCCTGGAGACTGGAGGAGGTGGAGGAGAAGTCAAACCTCTGGGGCTGGAGAAGCCACATGGAGACTCCTATCAGTGCCGAGATGATTGGGAGGCCACGGGGAATCCCCTACCAATGCTGAGATGTTTCCACCGCCACTGGTTACTATTGATGTACTCTGAGCCCTGTAAACGAGGAGCCATGTGGAGACAGACCCCTGCCAGCACCAGGATGCTTCTACTGTTTGTACTGCCACTGGACACACAAGATTCTGCACCCACTGGCCTGTGATTGTCCTGATGTCTTTGCATGTGCTTCATGAGTCAGAAGGAGACTTTATAGATTAGACATATGGGCTAATATTGAACTTACGACCATGGACGGGACTGGGTTGGGATGCTTTCTCAATGTTCCATTCCTCTTGCATATAAATCTTTTCATTATATCCATATGTATGCTTATGAATTTGTTTCTCTAGTCTACCCAGACTTACACAAGCTTCATACTAGTTAACAGGAGAAATATTTATTTTCGTAAGCAATGAGATTATGAAAAGCAACTAAAATTGCAGTCTGTACCTGATTAAGTTTATAATAATCTATTATAATTCTCCAAATTTTGTCTTTTTTTTGCACTGATCAAATAGATGGGCTAAAAGGAGGAATGATAAGAATCACTAACCTTGCATCATTGATGGTGGCACTGATCTCTACAATTCCTTCAGGAATGTGGGGTTGCTTTGAGTTCATTGTTTTTATAGGTAGAGACAATTCTAATGTCTCTCATTTGTCTTTCACTGTCATACTGATCCTAAGTGAACATTGCCAAAAACCAATATGGAGGTTCTGCCATTGGTAAGTATGCATATTTTCATTATGCATTCTGATTCTTGAAAAATTACTGCAGGATGGACTCAAGGACCCATAGCCTCCACTGTGAGATAAAACTGAGCTAAACTTCCATTAATAACACTACCTCCATTTGTCTCCCTCTGACTGGTTGGCCTTCATTTTGGAAATATGTTCTCAAAAATCTGGTGAGTTCTTTTTCTTCAATGTCCTCCTTGTAAGAGGTCACATAGCCATTTGGGAAAGGTTGTGAGAAAGACTAAATGAATAAATTTTTGGCAGGGTGGTGATGTCTTGATTCAAAGGAATGTAGTTTTCCCCTCATTCAAAAGGTTCGAGGTCTATAAACTGCTACAAGTCAAGGAATTGATGGATGTGGCATGACTGCATAAACTGCATATTGGAATTAAATGCCTGCTTACTTGACCTAGAATATTTCTACTTGCAGATCAAGTGAACATTAAATGTTTTCCAACTATTCCATTTCTAGGGACACCCTACCTATGCAGTCAATGCCATAATTCCACAGGAGTCAGGGTATTCTGATTACTCTCTTCACTCTGCTGTCCGTTATAGTAACCACACCTACTTCTCTCTGTCAGTCATTACCCTCAGGCCCAATCAGCTACATTGTACTGAAGTGTCTTAATTCAATTAGGTTACTTTCTTCCGTCAAGTTTGACTTATATAAGAGAGCAATACTACCGATCTTCAGAGATTCTGGGATTCCTTTGACAAACTTTTTCCTGATGTTGTGGCCAAAAATTGTATGCTCAGGACATTCCACTTGTATCTCCAGGTCTATCCTGATAAATACACTACAATCTGACAATTCTTTGGATACCTTCTACAATACACCAAGGTAGGTTTGGTACCTCAAGTAGATTTATTTGTAGACCATGCCACAGTTCATGCTTCAGTGAACCATCCAAATGAACTATTGTAAAAGTAAAGCTGAGGCACAGAGTGATGGATAGAGGAAACTGACAGGACAAAGGAAAGCTGAGACAGAAATAGCTTTATTGGGGGGAAGCTCCCGGACCAGGTTCCATGACCTATGCCGACAGATCAGGGAAGTCGGGCTCAGCAGCCAGAGGCAATTAGCTTATGGGGTCTGAATACTCCAAGAACTGCTTGTTGAGTCCTTTCAGCTTTCTTTGAACCCAGACGGAGCATCTGGTCTCACGGGCTATCTTATCTGACGCCACCTGTTGTGGCTTGCTTTTGGTCCTGTGGGAGGTGTTCAGGCCTTGCCGTCCTGTTCTTGCTCAGGGACTATTATATTCGTTTTTAATGTCTCAAGTTGAAATATTTAATGAAAAATCTTCCCTAAGTCATCCTATTTCCAAACACTAGACAGATCTAATCATATGTTCCTTGGATTATTATCCAAAACCCAATAATGACCATATCCACATATATTCTCCTGGTTTCTCTCTATATATATTAGAAAACCTCAGCAATTCTTTGGGGCTTTTTTTTTGGCTTACTTACCTGTTGAGCAGCAAATCACTAGGTCACCAGTTCAAACTCACCAGAGAAAAGGAGATGCCTTTGGATTTATAGTCTTCGAAATCCACAGAGGCAGTTCTGTCACATATGGTCATATATGGTCATTATTAGTCAGAGTCATTTAGATGACTGAATATTTTTTTTTGTTTCAGGTTTTTTTTTAGTTTCAGGAGTTCTTTAGGAGCATATGCTATCTCTTCATAGGAAACCAATTGTGTGGGATTTGTAGTGAATTAAATCGTAGGAATACTATGTGGTGAAGTGTTTCATAGGACAATTTAGCAATGCTTTGTGAGGCATCTGTCTCACAGGATTCTCAAAACAAACCCCAGGTAGCCCATATTAATTTACACTGTTAGGCTAATCTCCTCAATGTGGGTGGGAGGGCTAATGGTTTACTAGTAATGGATTAAAGAATCTCTTTAAATACACCCCTGCCCCTCACATGTACGACGCAAAAACAATTTTTTAAAATGCTTTATATTAAAAATTTTTTACAAAATAGCCTTATCACCTTCCAAGTCCTTTCCATTACACTTAGTACATTTGTCAAAACTGTGATTCTCTTCTGGAAACATTTTCCAAACTCCTCTGTTTGGACGGCTGGCAGCACCTTCCTCGGTTTTTCTTTTGTTTTTTCACCTCTTCCATGTTGTCGAATCACTTTCCTTTCATGTTCCTCTTAATTCTCTGAGACAAAAAGGAGCTGTTGGGAGTGAGTTAGATGAGTGAGGTGCGTGGGGAAAGGGAGGCATACTGCTTTTTTTGCCCAAAACTGGCCCACTGAGATGGCTGCTTGCTCATGTGCATTGTCGTGGTAGCAACACCAGTCCCCCATCTGCCACAAGTAAGGTCTTCTTTTGTCCGTCACTGTTACACGATCTTTTAGAACCCCGAAATAGAAAGCTTGATTTGCTTTATGACACTGGGGAATGAACTCCTAAGGCCCTACAGCTAACATTTCTGTCCACTTGAGAAGTTGGTGGATATACAGAATGAGTTTTCACAATTTTTGAAATGAAAATTAAAAAAAAACCCACTCATACACTTGACTTATCCAGAAGCTCTCGCTGTCCTTGTAAGCAGTGATTTTTTGCTTCTGATTCAAGTTTAAAAGGATGCAGAAGCTGTTGTGTTGTTGAACACAGCTTAGAGGGATAGCTTCCCCACCTTGCTGTGTGCTGCCTGAGGGCACACTATGCCTGTCTGGCCAGAGGGCAGACTCATTTCTAGCTTCCTAGACCTTGGACCAGAAGCCCCTTGTGTTGAAGGACCTTCAGTAGCCATTCCATGAAAGTGAGTTGAACTGAGTGCCTTTGTTCTGCTGTGTGAACTAATCAACTGCTATGGTCCTTCTCAAGATATCTATATCTATATCTATGTCTGTCAATCTATATAAAATCATAAGTGTCCTGGCTTTGTTTCTCTAGAGAATACTGCCTGATAGAAGAGAAATATATCATAAATAAAAGACATAGCATATAAATACATATTTACACATACAAATGTGATATATGTATGAATGTACAAATCTATACAAAATACATAGTTATAATATAAAAGATAAACACATAGATACGTGGTATAGTTCTATAATTGTAGCAATATGTAAATATATATGTGTAAATAGATATGAATGTAAAGAAAGAAATGACTATCACATAGTTGTAGAATTGGTTTATCCCTGCCCAATTTCAAGTCCTTTACACTGGAGCGTTAACCTGACTCATAGAGGTTTGCAGGCCAATAATTTGGGAATGGCAGAAACATCACAGGCTGCAGAGTGGTCAGTTGGGAATATGGCAGGAACTTAGCTCAAGCCCAAAGAACCAGCAGTTCGGTAGTCAAGCTACTTAGCAAAAAGCATGCAACTTTCCCATAGTGTTTGTTTATATAGGAACTAGGTCACATCCCAAAAGAAATCATCTTTCAGATGCAACATATCTATGACCTGACTAATGGGGGCTGAACCCCGCTCTACTTTTACAAACTCATTGACTGCTCATAGGTTCCATAATGGAGAAGATGACACTCTGCTCATTTACATTATGGGGATTACTATGCTTTAGCTGCCAAACTGCTGTGAATTCTGACTCAGCGAAGTTGAAGGCAAACCTTACAGTGAGGTTTAATTTAAACATATCATTTGGAATTACGATTTCACTCAAAGAAAAATATTTCCATAACATCTAATTTGCATTTGAATAGTAAACTGTATTCTTGTTTTTCAAATATGGGTGCTTGAGTTTTAGTTTTATATGTGCAAGAAAAGCGAATAGAAGAAAACAGATAAGCTCATGTGGTTGCTTGAGGCAGAGCTAGAGTGGAGGAGTAGGAGAAGCAACATGAAACAATAAAAGTCACATAAAAAGCAAAGTAATACTTATCATGAAAGCTTGTGGAAGAAAATCAAATTTATATAAAAATATATGGGCATCTAATACATACTTGGTCATCTAGATATATTTTGCATTTGGATTTAATCTTAATATAATAACCATCATTAAAAATTTGAATAGCCTAATGAAAGGATTATTTTTGTTGTGGGAAAGACACCTTATTTAAACCTGACATTAGTTGTTGAGTAGTAACAGAAGTCTGAGAGCACACTTGAAGTGAAGGAATTAAATGGCGATGATGACTAATATAAATGTAAAATATTTAACTGGAGAAAGTTTAATTTTCCAAGATACTTTCTTGGTCTATTAGGAGCAATAAATGGCTTACCTGCCATAGAAGCAAGAAGGACATTCCCAAATACAGAGTGGGATTATATAGTTACTTTGTCAGAAACTACTTTCATTTGTGTTCGATTTGGAGTAGCAATCATTCTTTTTTCCATTCAGAATTATTATCATGCAATGAAAACCAACAGAATAGTTCTAAACGGTTATAACAACTTCCTTTCCCAGATAATAGACACACTCATAAAATGTGGCAGGTAGCAAGATTTAGTGTTGCAGTTCAAATACATTCTTCAATTCCATCTTAACGAAACTGAGTCCAATCGCCAAGAGCGGGCTGATAGACTATGCTCAGCAGGGGTCCTGAAACTACAGCCTGTGGGCCACATCCGGCAGGCTGAGGACATTTATCTGGCCCACAGGGTGTTTTTGCTGCTGCTGTTGTCCTGCTCATCCCAGGCCCACAGTGAATTTGTTCATAGTTTTTGTTTGTTTGTTTGTTTTTAACTTTAACTTTAGTCCCATGGTCTGAGGGACAGTAAACTAGCCCCCGGTTTAAAAAGTTTGAGGACGCCTGTGACTAGAGAATGATGTTCTTTCTGTCTTTTGCAAGGCCCAAACCTTGGAACAAAATAAGTGAGGACTCTCAATTGAATGCAGGAGGTTCAAAAAGCAAGTTAGAGGAATGCAGTTACTTGTGAGCTACGCACCTCCAACTTGGTTCACTACTGTCACTGCGATAGCAAAGGCACAGCAGAAATAGTCTTGTAACATGCCCTAGGAAGACAAAAACTGAGTCTCCTGTTGTGCCTCAGTATAGGAGGCAGAGGAGCCCTGGTGGCACACAAGGTGAGGGATTGGCCTGCCAATCGCAAGATCCATTCTTCAAAACTATGAGCCGCTGCTCTATGGGAGAAAGTCACCATGGAAATTCTACTTGGCACTAAAGGGCCACAGTGGGTCAGAATCAACGCGATGGTTTTAAGTTTTCTTTCTTCTTTTTTTTTTTGGTTTCAAATTTTCTTTATAAGATAAAGTGATTGGTTTTCTTCAGTGAATTCTTCTCATTAAGTGTGCTAAGTTCTTAATGATAATGAGTCTTAATTCTGTAGAACTGAAATGAGACGAATTTAGTGCTGACCACAGACAAATTGAGGTATTTATCTTTAGCCCCTTGTCGTTCAGAAGGCAAATGAATCTCTTCTTTTTTGTGCTTCCTATCTAAAACTTTGCCTCTGTGTTTCTCTCCATTGTGAAGGGTTGCTAAGTTTACCTTGATTCTGTAAGATAACTGCAACCATCACTTATTGATATCAGCTATGCCAGAAAAAATATATAGAAGTAGGAGGGGCCCTCAGAAATTTGTGCAAGGGTGAAATTAAAAGAAGATGGATTTTTCCTACAGACTTTCTGAAGTTTTCTTGTAAGTTTAATTTTGCTGCAGACTTTAATTCTATTTTCCCTATTCTTTTAGCTTTAGGGACACTCTTCTTACAGGAACATTAAACTTTAAAAAGTGATGAAAATATTAACTAAATGCCTGAAAGTAAAATGAAGCTTAGATAATTATTAAAGGGACATTGCTTTTGATGAGTGGAGGGAGGAGGCATTACTCTTGACCCTAGAACACCAGTATTGGCCTGGGTTCCAGCGACTTTATATCAGGACTGACTTCATGGCAGAGAGTTCTAGCGACAAAAAGCTTGGAAGTATTTTACACTTGACAACATATTTTTCTTGATGTATTTTTTTATTTTTCATTGAACCTTGAGAAGTGTACATACAGCTCTGCCTTATATACCTCATGGGAATAAAAGTTTTCCCTTAATCACTGTGGATAATTACATGTATTTTTTCTCAATATCTCTTATGATGAACCATTATTTCCTTGTATTGAATTACCCAATAACATTACACAAGATTACAAAAGGAGACAACATGAAGACAGTTTCCCTGTGGTCTGAGTGAGAGCTATGAACTCTGGTCTTCACAGGTTATTGAGACTTTGCTCCATTTTCCCTCTTAGTTTTGATCTGTATCTTACGACATTATATCACTATGCCTTATATTTCTAGTAAGTGATTTTAATGTAGCTATCTTTTCTCTTAAATCCTTAACATTCTATGCTTATTTTTACCACAATGTTTAAATTTATTCTTTGTACATAGTATGATGACAAAAAATCATTTTTAGCCGATCAATTGTTTTCTTCTTTTAAACAGCGTTATTGCTATATAATTCACATATCATACAATTCAATGGTTTGCTCATATTAAAAATAATTGTGCAAGATTGATTGCTTTCTTGAATTAACATTGTCAGTAGATGACAGATCTAGAAGTCTTGGTATTTGTCAGAAAAACCATTTTCAATTTTTGTCCACTACTAGATACAGTAGCTCTTTGCAATTACTAAGTCCTTTTGCTGAAAACCTGGAGAGTCTATTTGTTACAGAATATAATAAATGTAAAGCCATTGCCATTAATATATTACGGAACATATGTGTCTGTTTTCCAGCAGTAAGCAGAGTTTAACTGAGTATTCCAGTTGCTCAAATGAGGTAAATCACCACAGACAAGGGAAATTACCCCATAGCTTATGTGATCATACCAAAACAACAGTCATTTTCTCCACCAATGATTCCTAAGATATAAATTGCATGCTAACAGTTTCCAATAATGAGTCAGGTTTAATAAATTATGTACTCTTCATAACTTTTTAATGTACATTCTTTCAAGAATGCCCTGTTCCCAGAAGGGAATTTATCAAACAGCCCTGCATGTCAGAAATAAAAGCAAAATGAATGAAATTGGAGTGGCTGAAGCATAACAAGTGGTAATGGGATTGGTCTTGCTTCACTTTGTCTGTCACCCACAAGACAGGAGAAATCTCCTATGAGCAGAAGAAAATGATACTTCTTTTCCCTTTTCTGACTTTTATTTATCCCATAGGTATAGGTGTTGGATACTGACAGCAAGAGGGTTATGCTTGTGATTAATCTTTGGATAATTTTTGTTATAAAAAAACAGTATTTCTAAAATACATTAATATAAATTAATGGTACTGCACATGTATACTACTTCTTTTTATATAGTTATATGAAGACAAATACAAGAGATTACTGACAATTGTTTAACAATTCTTTTTTAATTGTTACTCTCGGTAGTATAGAAAATAAAAATTTGGGTGCTGAGCCCCGGTGGCCTAGTGGTTGAGTGCGGGACTTCGACTCACAGGGTTGGCGGTTCAAATTCAGCAGCAGCTCTCCAGGAGGAAGGCTGGGCCTCCCACTCCCACCAGGCAGTGATGCCCACAAAAACACACACACACACACACACACACAAAAGAAAATAAAAAATTTAAAGTAACAAATTAAAAGTGAAATCTACGATATTTTCTTGTTAGAGTCCATCAATGAGTATTAATTTAATACAGAAGGATAGCATCTGTTTTTACTCTCTAAACTGATATCCAAATTCACCAAAAAAGTCTAATCTGGCTGAACATACCTTTTCCCCTAAAAAATAAAGTTGACACATCAAGGGGTTTAATTCATCCTAGATTCACTTTATATCACATTTGGCATTTCATGAGAATAACCTTTATTTTATTGAGGTGGGAAAGAAGAGCTTAGTTAACAATGTTAAAATGGCATATTTGCTTTTCCAAAATGTAACATTGTTAGGTCAGAGTATTTTTAATTGTGCCCTTTCCAGAATGTTTCAAAAGGTGATTGTGGAACTTAACCATAGGTTACTCAGTTAACATAGATGTAATTAAGAACAATAAAAAATATGTATCAGAACTGTTGAAACAGCTGGATATATGTACACACACATACACACATATCTGACAATATGAGGTGTTTTTGTCATAACCTTTTCTTTTTCCTTCTGGGGGTATAAATTGCTTATATTTTCCTACTACAGATAGCAACATAGTGGGGACCCAGCTTTGAAACCTGTTCCCCATGCTCTTTTCCCATTTCTTGACTGTGTAAAGCCATGATAAACATGGCTATGTAAAGCAGGTTGCCCTGCTGGCCCAAACTTTTTGCAAGATGAGAACAAGAAATAAATTTCTATGGGTTAAGTTCTGAAATTTTAGGATGTTTCTATCAGGAGTTAGTCAGTTATCCTGAATAATGTGTCTTAGGCATGATCTTTCATGTATGTCACAAAAAAAATCCAGCTTAAAAAGGCCTAAGTAAAGGAATTAAAAATTTCACATTGTAAGAAGTTTCAGATGTATAAAATTTCAGGTCTGAAAAATTCAGTAATTTAGTCAAATCATAAAGCACCAGCTTTCCCTATGAAGGTATGAGGCAAAGAAAAGACATCGAAGGCATTTGTCAGCGGATGGAAGAGGTGAAACTCTCATTCTTCGCAAGTGATATGATTTTATAATGGAAAATCCCAAAAGCTCCATAAGGGGAGTGCAAGACGGGGTTGAGGAATATGGTAGCATGGCAGGATACAGCATCAACATACAGAAATCTATTCGACTGCTATATACATCAGGACAAGACCTTGGAAGAGGGGACCAAAAAGGTAGTAACTTTCAAAATAGCCAAGCATAAATAGAAACATTCAGGGATATTCTTGACTGAAAAAGCAAAAGGTTTATATGAGGAAAACTAAAGAACACTATTACAAGAGACCAAGTGTGATCTCAACACATGGAAGGATAGTGAATCAGAAGATTCAATATAGTAAAGATGCCGGTTCGGCTGAAGGCACTATTTAAGTTCAATACTATGCAGATGCAACTACCATCATCTTTCTCTAAAAAATTAGAAAAACTGATTACCAAATTCATAGGGTGAGGGGAGCAGCCCAGAATCAGCATAGAACTCCTCAGGAAGAAGGACAAAGTTGGGGGCTTGCTTTACTTGACTTTAGCACCTACTATATAGCCACTGTAGCCAAAACAATGTGTTATTTATATAATAATAGATACTCAGACCAATGGAAAAAAGACTGAAAACCCAAAAACAAAATCATCAGTACACAGACTTTTAATAAGGGCTCCCAAAATATCAAATGGGAAGCAGATGACCTCACAAGTGGTGCTGGAAAAAATGGTTATCTACCTGCAGGAAAAATGAAGTCAGACCTTTACCTCACTCCATGCACAAGAGTACACTCAGACTTTGAGGTAAGACCCCAAACTATTAGGTCCACTAATGAGGGAATTGGGATAAACCTGAGGACTTTGAGTCAGAGAATACATAGGCTATCAGAAGTAGGGAAGGACACAATGGAGAGGAGTCACAAATTTACAAGTGAGATATACTGAGGATAAAACACTTGTGTACATGGAAAGAATTCACTAAGAGAGCAATAACACTAACAGACTGAAAAAACATCTTTAGCAATGATACATCAGACAAAGGTTTTATTACTAAAATCTGTAATAATCTGCTAAATTACAAGAAATAAACCAATCATCCATTCTGAAGGCTGCCAACGGACTTGAGCAGAAGTTTTCAAGGGCAGAAATCCAAATGGCCAATAAAAATATGAGAAAATAGGGCTGAGCCCCGGTGGTGTAGTGGTTGAGTGTGGGGCAGCGGCCTACTGGCTTGGTGGTTCAAACCGAGCAGCAGCTCTCCAGGAGCAAGGCTCTCCACTCCTACCAGAGGACAGTGATGACCCCTCAAATATGAGAAAATATAGTGGATTAATAAAATAGATGCAAATTAAAACAACTATGAGAGACCTTTTAAGACTCTCAAAGATAGTCCAATTCAAAAAATCAGAAAGTAACAAGTGTTGGAGGGGCTGTGGAGAGATAGGAACTTTTGTATACTGCTAGTGGATTTTTATTAGGTATGCATAGCCATTATGGAAATCAATTTGGTGATATTTAAAGCAGATGGAAATTGAGCTACCAAAAACCCAGCAATCCCACTATTGTGCATCAACCCAGAAGAGACAAGAAGCAACTCGTGACATATATCTGTGCTCCAATGTTCATTGCGGCACAGTTCACAGTTGCAAGGAGTTGCAAACAACCCAAATTTCCATCAACGGATGAATACATTAAAAAATCGTGGTACATAAATACAGCAGAATATTGCTCATCATTAAAAAGCAGTGATGAACGCATGGAAAGAGCTGGAGGAAATTATGCTAAGTGAAGTAAACCAAGCACAAAAGGACAGATACAGCAAGAGTCCACTGAAGTAAGCAAAAAAAAAAAAACAAAACAAATTAAAACAAAGCAAAAAGGGGCTTATGGGAAGAGATACTCTGTACATACATTCCTTGGGTGAGATGCAGGTATAACAGCAGGTGCCAAATCCAACCCAGGGGTGTGTATGACAGGCAACTACAAGGGAGGGGAAAGCAAAAGAACAACAAGAAAAAAGAAAGACAGTGGAGGAAAAAAGAAAGACTTCAGCACCACATGCCACGAATTGAATGGTACATACAGGCATGAAGCAGCGAAACAATAGAGAGGTCGACAGGGCCAATACCCAATCCCAACTATGTGGGCAACCCCCATTCCAGAAGAATGCACTTCAGACGACAGCACTGTAGCTCAGGAAGAGGGCTGTGCAGGATCAGGGGCAAATGAAGAGGATGGGAAAGAGTGGAACACATTTTGGCTCACCAAGTCCTGAAGACAACAGTCCTGCTCAGGGAGGAACAGAGAGCAGGCCCCAACATGAGACTGAAGACTAACTGACACATATCTCTAAGGGGGATGCACTGGGAAAGCGGTGCAGGGAATGTTCCCAATACGACCCCACCACATTGGCTGAAACACTAAGGACAGATAGTGGAGCATCAAGGGGAGCAAAGCCACGAAGTTACAGAGGAATGTCCAAAGTGGACTTTGGGGCCAGGGCTTGGCACATCAGCCGACTAGACTGGAAAACACTCATAAAGGTTAAGGGACAGACCTGGAATTGTTTGAGGACTTTTTGCTGTTAGCTGTTATTAATTCCCTCCATCCACCCCCCCTTTTTTAGTTACATTTTGCCTTGCTTTGTTTTTGTGCGTATTATTGTCTATGCATGTCTACATGGAAAAGATAGGTAGGGTGACAAATCCAGAGGTAAGAACAATGGGACAGACGCTTCTGGGGGAACACAAGAGAAGGAGAGATAGGGGACAAGAATGGGGCTGTCAAAAATCCCACATACAAGAAGAATAAGTGATCTTCAATTGATGATGAAGAGGGCATAGAATGCTTCCGGGGCTCGATCAAGGGCAACATAACCCAGAAGAATTACTAAAACCCACATGAAGACAAAACATTATAGTGGGACAAGGGGAAAGTAAAAGGAAATAGAGGAAAGAACTGGCAGGGCAAGGGACATTGATAGAGGTCTAAATATGGCATATGTATTTATATATAATTATATGGGAATAGATCTATGTACATATGTTCATTTAGAAAGTATTATGTCAGCAGATGGACATTCGGCCTTCACTCAAGTATTTCCTCAATGCAAGAATACTTTGTTCTACTAAAAAGTCACTCTGATGTTCACGTTCCTTGGCACAATCACTGAAGACAAGATGAGAGGATTAATAAATATGGTGAAGAAAGTTGATGATGCCTGGCTATCAAAAGATATAGCACCTGAGGTCTTAAAGGCTTGAAGTTTATAGGCAAGCAGCCATCTAGCTAAGAAGTAACAAAGCCCACAAGGAAGAAACACACCAGTCTGTGTGATCATCGGGTGTCAATGGGATCAGGTCTCAGACATTAAAGATCCCCAAATAAACAAGCAAGCAAAAATCATGCCAATGGGTTAAGGGGGAGGTCAGAGTGGAGACCCAAAGTCCATCATTAGCCATTTGGACACCCCCTGTCAGAAGGGCCACAAAGAAGAGACAAGCCAGTCTGCAAGCAGTATACAGACAAGCAGTATAGCACCAACGAAACACACAACCTTCCTCAAGTTCTTTAATGTTCTTCTCCACTCCCATCATGACCCCAATTTCATCTTACAAGTCTATTTAGACCAGAACATGTACACTGGTATAGATAAGAGCTCCCAACATAGTGAATCCAAAACAGAAAAACCTTTCAGGACCAATAAGGTGAACAGTGATACTAAGAGGACAAGGGAAGGAGGTAGTAAGGGGAAGTTAATCAGAATAGTAGAGGCTTGACCACCGTCCCAGAGGAATGGTTAGCAGAAAAGTGGGTGAAGGTAGACAGCGGTTGGTGTAAGACATGAAAAAAATTTTAAATATCAAGTGGTCATGGAAGAAGACGGGTAGGAAAAAATTAGAAGCTGATACCAAGGGTTCAAGTATAAAGAAAATGTTTTGAAAAAGATGACAATAGTATATGTACAGATATGTTTGACATAATGGGTATATGTGGGGATGTGATAAAAGCCTTAAGATGCCTTGATGAAATAAAATTAAAAAAACATTAAAGCATCAGATTTCCATTAGTCTCACTGGGTATAAAACAGTTACTGCAATTCTGGGTACAGAGAAGATAATAGCCACAGTTAGTAAAAAGGCATTTTCCCTTATATCTTCTTTTAAGAACAAAGATGCCTTTCCAAGAAGCCACAGTGCAGATAGTCTCTTATTTTTCATTGTCCAAAGTTGAATCCCATGTCTCTTCTTAAGGCTGAAAAAAGTGTTATGCAGAGTATTTAAGACTTATCACTGAGACATGTAAGTTTTACATGAAATACATGGCTAGTGAAAATAGACGATTAGTGATATCAATAACAGCAGGATTGTTTTAACAACAAAGAAAGGAAAGATAGCATTTGGGTAATCAGCAGTATATACCCTGATGATTTCATGCTTATTAAAGCTAAAAAGCTACATTTATGCTCAGAATATGCCAGTTTAACAGATATATATTTATATATCCATATATTCAGTTTATATATTCAATATGAGATAGGTATTCAATTTTTATAATATTAATGTGTTCATTTAATACTAATGAAAAGATGATAGTGATATGGGGTTTTTGCTACCAAATTTGATTTTACATAGAAATTAGAGTTAGGCATTTTCAAAATTGCACATATATATCAAAAACATGTTACCTATATTTTAAAAAGTCTTATCCAGCTATCCATAGATAGGAAATCATTTCCCCCTAGGGAACAGCTGCTTAAATAACACAGTGTCGCGAAGTTACGTGAAGTATGTGGTAGTATGTGGTACAAGAGTTCAAGAAAGCAACACAGAGTTCTTGAGTGCAGTGTTGCTGTGAGATGCCAGTGAGCTCATTCTGAGTTACAGGAGGCAACACTCCCCTTTCCTGTGTCACTCCTCTCACAATTTTTATAATTGAGTCCAATTTGCATAAGTTTTTTGAAACACACCCAATTGATAATTCAATTGAACACAATGGAACATATCAAAAACTCAACTCCAAAGTTACTGCTATTGAATTAATTCCTTCCCAGCTTTAAACTTGTAGGATAAAGTAGAAATGTGTGTTTCAGAGACAGTAAATGTTTGTGGAAGGAGAAAAGCTCATGTTTTTCTTTGGGACTTTTAACGCTTTACTGACCTTTTAGTTAGCAACCCAACTGGTAAATTCCCTATGCCATCAGGAATACACCAAAGACATAGAAATTGAGCTCTGTAGTTCACACATGAAGTCAGTCCTGAGAAAGCATAAACCAGAATGGAATTTCGCATTCCTTAAATCTAGAGATCTTTCTAATATAACATTTTATTCTTAAATGTTTATAAGCTTAATGTAAGAAAGTGAAATTTAATTTAAATAAGAATACATTATAAGTCCAAGTCCACAAGTTATCTGTCAGTCTGTCAAATTGTGATGTACTCATGATGTACGAGTCTAGAAACTATGGCTTCAATATTTCAAATAACAACAAGACTAAACATGATTGACATATTTCAACAGATTCCAAACTAAGAAAGACTTTAAAGAAGAATCTTAGGAACTGTTCCTTAAAACAAAAATAAATCAAGAGAAGCAAAAAACCCCAAACAAACCAAAACCCTGGTCAGTATAAACAGTATGTATTAAGAGTGGGAGGCTACTGTTTGATGTAGTGGTCGAAGACGATCCCATCAGAATGATGACACTCAAAATATAACAGAGGAAGAGCTGCTTCCTCAAAACCTTAATGTTGTAGATAGAGTATATCTTTCAGGATTTTCACTTGTTGGTGTGGAACAACTCAAAATAAAAAGAAACAATTGTAAGCGCTCATTAATTATCAGACATGGATTGAATAGATTATGACTCTAAGAAACTTGAAAGTAGTGAACAATGAAATGTAGTACATAGAGGTCAATATCAGAAACATTAAACAGCTGAAATGGACTGCTACTAGCCATTGTGTGGCAGGCAATCACATGGTCTACCCTGCCAGAATGTTAAACTGAATAGGAATAGCATCACATTCATTGTCAAAAAGAACATTTCAAGAGTTATTCTGAAGAATGGCAATGTCATTGATAATGATAATGCCCTCAGATTTACAAGGACATTGAAGTAATACAAATATAATTCAGTTTTAACAAACAATCACTAATGCTGAAGATAAAGGAAGGGTAGATTTCTACCAACATCTGCTTTCTGAAATCATGACTTTGGTGAAATAATTGGCACCATAACTTTTACAATAGAATTTTACAATACCATTGTCTTAGTCCTTGCAAAATCCTATCCACAAAGCATAAACAGATACACATATGAATTTCACTGGATGGAATAGACAGGATAAAACTACAATTTTTAAAGAAATGATGGGGAACTCAGTGAAATCTGTCAGAGCAAGGTTTTTGTAGCATGTACATCAATTACTCATCTGTAAATTCAAGCTGAAGATAAAGAAATTGCAAACAAATACATAAGGGCTTGACTTGGGCATATCCCACTGGAATTTATATACTATCTTAAGTATAGAAAAAAAAGAAAAGATTTGACACATTGAACACAGCTGACAAAAGATATGATGAGATGTGGGATAACATCAAGGACAGTAAATGGGAGGGAAAAGAGAGGTCATTGGCAAGACAAATGTGGAAATCAGAAGAGACTCAGAATTTACTTTTGAATGAAGTAATTAAAATGTGGGATATATGATGACTCAAAAGAGCTGAACAGAAGACTTCAAAGGACAGTTCAAGACAACACACTAAGCTATCATAATAAAATATGAAAACAGAATTATAAAACTTAAAGGGAAGAACATGCTAGCAATTTCTCAAGCTGAAATAAATAAAATTACAAGCCTCAGACTTCTGTGTGCAAAACTTTGAATGATGTAGGAAGCATCAAAGGAAGGGGTAAGAAACAGAGATCCAAAGAGTTGTCATTTTACCACTTTAGGAGCTAGAAGATGGTTAAAAGCTGATGGCACGTAAGATTGAAGTGCAAGTGTTGACAAATGAAGTGAAAGCTTCATTGATGGCATTGGGAAAAAGAACCCTCCAGAATTTGATGGAATGGCAGTTGAGATGTCTCAACAAATGGATGCACTCACTAGTCCATGGCAAGCAATTTGAAACCTAATCAAGCAACTGAGCAAGATCAATAGTTGGAACCCCCCAATGCTCTGTGGGAAGCAGAAGGTCTCTCTTAGAAAGACTCACAGTCTGAGTATTCCTATGGTGCAGTTCTATTCTGTCCTAGAGGATTGTCATGCATCAGAACAAACTGGCAAAGATCAGTAATTGTGCTCATGCAGATATCGTAATGGATCAAGATAGTTATTTGACAGAGCAAAAGCATAACTCCTGGTTTAAAACCAGCAGAAGTGTAGATCACAATGGCATTCTTCCAACATATTTATTTAACATGTATGCCGAACCATTAATCTGAGGTGCAGGAATACAAGGGTAAATAAAAAAGTATGGTTGGGATCATGATAGTGGAGTAAGGAAACATTTAAGAACTAGAGGAAAGTTGCATATTTAATTGTTGCTACACTGTTTCCTGACTGGCTCGTTTGTTGCTTTGTACTGTACACCAATCTGTACTCGTCTTCATTTATAATGGTGAAATTTTTAGTTCTTTCATGCCTGATCCCTGATCCCCTTGATAACTCACGATCACACAGGCTGGTGTGCTTTGTCTATGTTGCTTCTGAGCTAGATGGACGTTTGTTTACTTTCAAGCCTTTAAGATCCCAGACACTACATCTTTTGTTAATGGGGCACCATCTGCTTACTTCACCACATTTGCTTAGGTACACATTTGTCTTCAGTGATCATGTCAGGAAGGTGAGCATCATGAAATGGCAACAAGAGTTCTCGCACTGAGGAAGTGCTTGACCAGGGGATGCACGTTGGTATGGATAGGAGCTGGAAACATGAGGGATTCAGGACACACGGCACCTTCGGAACCGTGATGAGAGTGGTGATACTGGGAGGGTGGAGGAGTGGTGGAATAGAGAGGGCTGGGGATCTACAGGGCTCTTGCAGGGATCTACATATGACCTCCTCCCTGGGCTAAGGATAGCAGGGAAGTGGGTGAAGGTACATATTGGACAGTGTATGAGATGACAAAATAGTCATAATTTGTAAATTATTAAGGGTTCATGGGGGAGGAAAATTGGGAAGGAGGGAAAATATGGGGAGCTAATATCAAGGGCATAGTAAAGGGAGGATGTTTCGAGAGTGATGAAGGCAACAAGTGTACTAATGTGGGATGCATGAAATGGATACATGTATTGATCATGATAAGAGTTGTATGGTTAAAAAAATGGTTAAAAAAGAGTTGGATAGTCCCCCATAAATGATTTTTAAAAAGACTTGGATGAGCCCCCAGTAAAATGATTTAAAAATAAAATAAAATGCAGTGTCCTGCTGACAGAGGGAAGTGTCTGCTCAAAGATGGTAGCCACTGCCTGATTTTGGATCTTGGTGATTTTTAAGAGACTTGCCAGGCAGCTGGTCTTATGCATCGGGCTCTTGAAATGGCATAGCTGTTCCACATGTACCATAGTAGGGCTTCAACAATAATATTTATTATTAAATATTAAAGCTAAAATGATAAATTACTCAATTTGTAAGAATTGTGAAAAGTTTGAGTTACACTTTGATGGACATATACAAACTGGCTGGAATTATTAAAAAAACTACTTAAAGGGTTGGCAGATTATATTTTGAATAGTTTATGTGCTTATTGGCAATATCATATTTTAACTTTTTATGTGCTTATTATCAAGCAGTTTTTAAATTCCATGGGCAGAGACTATTTTCTTCATGACTCTATTCATAGCATTAAGAAAAATGAAAAATGCTCAATAAATACTTGTTGAGTGAAAAAAAATATTGTTATAAAATCATAGCTATTATTAAATATACCAAAATATAAAAAATATAAAGATATTGTTTCTTGACAAATTCTCCATGTAAGTGCATCCACTTCTGAAAGTGAGGTTTCCATTATTCTAAGTCCTCCCTGAGGAATTCTTTTCTTTCAGATCTACAAAAAATGAAAATGGCAATCTTGGCATTCTCAAGGGACCCTAATGTTCTTTCCTTGTCTTTGAGTGTGGGGAGCAAAAAAGAGGTTGGAGGAGAAAGATCAAGGTTTTAGGGTGGATGAGATAAAATTCCCAATGAAATTACCATGGTTTTTGCTCCCCTTAAAAAACTACCAGGTGTATTCCTGTTATGATGGAAAAATGCAGGAAAGTTTGTACCATCTGTATATCACAGTTTATTAAAGAGTTCTCTTTCTATCTTGATGCCAACTTCTTTATGAGGGTAAATAAAAAAACATTTCTACTGGTTCTACTTCATAGATTTACTTTTTTTCTAAACAAAATGTGCTTAACTGTAGGGATCACTGGGTCCCTACAAACAAGTTCTCCAAAGAACACACTTTCTTAATCGTTCTAACTTAGCAAGAGAAGCATCATGATGTTTTAGAAAATTAAATTTTGCATTTATTTTTATAAGTAAGTCTATAGAGACCTTACATCATATAATAAACATATAAGAAATTGTGTAGAAGTGTGTAAAAGTAACTGCACAATTAGCCCTTTTGGTATAGTCATCATGTCTGCATGGCTACAGAAAATTGTGATAATTGCACTTAAGTTTAGAACAAAAATAATTAGAGGAAAATTTAGACTTACCATTACTTATACAAAACACATAATACATACTTATTCTCAGGAAAACTTGTTAAAAGGGCAGTGCTGTTTTTAAAAGGAAGGTGCAGTGGCAGAATATAATGTGACTTTTCTGTATGATTAATAGTGTTGTATGTGTTTATATTGCTGAATTTCCCAGATCCAAAGCTGTGAGCAACTTAACAAACTAAATCCACTGCCATCAGGTCAATTCTTGTTCATGGCGACCCTACAGGAAAGGGTGTAACTGCCCCGTGTGCTTCTGGGACTCATTCTTTGTGGGAGAAGAAAGCTTTCACCCCAGAGCTGCTAGTGGTTTTGAACCGCCAATCTCGAGGATCGAAGCTCAACATGTTCCCAGCACGGTACATGTGGTCATCATAATAATGAAAATGAAAACAAAGCCCTTTGTATTAAGTTCAAAATAATCGACAGTATTTTCTCCATTTGAACACAATCATTCTTAATTGGAAATGAGAGGAATCGGAATCGTTGTGTGTTTTTCCATGTCTTAGTTTATTTTGTGTCATGTTTTACTCTTAGACAGCTTCCAAATGTCCTTGTCAATGAATGATTCTGACTCATCACGGCTCTCTAAGACAGAGGACAGCAACTCTTCTGAGCTTCTGATATTGTGAGACTAGAACATGCCGTTTTTCTCCTGCAGAGTGACTGAGTGTTTTGAACTGCTGACCTTGTGGCTAGCACTCTAATTTGTAACCACTGGCAAACAGGGTTTCTTTTTTAAAATTTAGCTATCTGAAACACTTAATTATGGACTTGTGGTCCATCAGAAATCTCTGTGCATACATGCGTGCTCATGTTTTTGTGTGTGTGTGTGTGTGTGTGTGTGCGTGTGTGCAAAAGCTAATTATTCTGGTAATACAAATTTTCTGAGAATGAAACTGACACCTAAATAGAGTAATGTAATAATAATAATAATAATAATAATAATAATAATCCAAACTCCCTAGTCTTGCGTCAATTCTGACTGATGGAGACCCTGTAGAAGAGGTTGGAACTGTTCTGTGAGTTTTCAAGACTGTAACTTAAAAAAATAATAATTGGTGTTAAAACATTGATCACATCACTTCATAGTGCAATCAAACATAGCAAAATTGAACATTTACTACTTCAATCAGTTTACAAGCATTCTTTTACTAGTATCCCCTAATATGTACAATCAAAAATGGGAGTAGAAAGTTCTTATTTGTACCTAGGCGTGGGTTGGAGACTTCAAACTAATGACCTTGCTGCCAGCAGCCCAGTTCTTAACCACTACAACACCATCCAAATAAGAGATTTTGAAATTAGCCTTGAAATTTTTTTTTAAAAAAAACATTTTATTGGGGAGTCATCCAACTCTTTTCATGATCAATACATACATCAATTTCATGCAGTCCACATTTGCACATTTTTTTGCCATCATCATTCTCAAAACATCCTTCTTCAACTTAGACCCCAGGTATCCGCTTCCCATATTCCCCTCCCTTCCTCACTCCCCCTCCCCCATGAACCCTTAATTACCAATTTACAAATTATCATTATTTTACCCTATAGTCCACTGTCTGATGTTTTCCTTCACCCACTTCCCTGTTGTTTATACCCCAGAGAGGTTATATGTACATCCCTGTAATTGGTTCCCCCTTTTTCACTCCACCCTGCTTCTATCTTCCTGGTGTCACCACTCCCACCATTGGTCCTGAAGGGATCATCTGTCCCAAATTCCCCATGTTTCCAGATCCCATCTTCATCAATGTACATCCCCTGGTATAGCTGGATTTATAAGGTAGAATGGGGATCATGATAGTGGGTGGGAGGAAGCATTTAAGAACTAGAGGAAAGTTGCATATTTAATTGTTGCTACACTGTACCTTGACTGGTTCGCCGACTCCCTGCGACCCTTCTGTAAGGGAATGTCCCTTCACCTATTGATAGGCTTTGGGTCCCCAATCTGTACTCCCCCTCATTTATAATGATATAATTTTTAGTTCTTTGATGCCTGATACCTGATCCCTTTGACACCTCATGGTCACACAGGCCAGTGTGCTTCCTCCATGTGTTCTTTGTTGCTTCTGAGCTAGGTGGCTGCTTGCTTACTTTCAAGTCTTTAAGACCCCAGATGCTATATCTTTTGATAGCTGGGCACCATCAGCTTTCTTTGCCACTTTTGCTTATGCACATATTTGTCTTCAGTGATCGTGTTGGGAATGTGAGCATGATATAATGTCAAATTAGTAGAATATAATGTCAATTTTATAGTGAGGGAAGGAATAAGATAGGCTTGATGAATAGTCTGGAGGAGAAAAGAATGGGACTGATGGTTCTGGGGGTGGGGAGTAGATGGGAAATGGGAGATGGGGAGGAGGGAAAAAGTAGGTGACGCTGACCAATCCAGGGATAACGGAGCAAGTGATTCAAAATTAGTGACAAGCTGGGTGTGAGAGGCCTGAAAGGGACTTAACAAGAATGATGTAACTGAGAGAAAATACTGAAACCCAATTGGAGGCTGAACATGATAGTGGGACAAGAGAAACGTAAAAGGAAATAGAGGAGAGAACTGGGGGTTGAAGGACATATATAGAGGTGTAAATATAGGCATGTATAGAGGAGAATATATTTATATAGGATGATGGGGAAATAGATCTACATACATATTCTTATATGATTAGTATTAAGACAGCAGATGGGCATTGGACCTTCACTCAAGTACTTTCTCAATGCAAGAACACTGTGCTCTATTAAATTGACATTATACCATTGAAATTTAAGTTCTTCTTTGACAAAATCTTTTGAGTAGTGTTGATTATTTTGCCTACAAACCATTTCAGGCATCATTTATCCAACTGTAAAATTTCCATCATGTATTCTATAAACTTATTTGATAATTAATAAAATGTGAAATAAGATATATTCCTTATTTAATTATGCTGAGTTTCAGCTATACATGTTTTTCTCCTTTTCTGAGTTCACAGGACATGAAGAATGCTAGTTAAAGAAAACAACGGTTATGAAGAATTAGATTTGTACTTTTAAAACATTTTTCCTCTAGTGCTTACTATAGTATCTGATATATGATATGAGAATTATAAATATTTGTTGGAAATACAAGTTTAAATAGTCTACATTTTTTATTACTCTCATGTATTTCTTCTAGACAAGCAAGTGTAATTTTCTAGATGAACTATGTCAGTTCTTGTATAAGTAAAAATGCCCTACCTGAACCTCAGGATTCCCTCAAAGCCAGAATTATTTTTTCATACATATTTTGCAGCAAATTAGAAATTCACATGAGCTTAAGTTTTGTGGCATGTTTCAATCTAAATGACATGATGGTATCTGCAGTCTCTCTGTATTGTATTTTCTATATTCATTCACATATATTTAAAATACGAAGGCAATAATGCCCCTAACTTTACTATGCTGTTAATAGACATATATATGTGTGTGTATATATATATATATATATATATATATATATTGACTTGAAGTCAAGTCAGACTCTGTGCTCCTAAAGGCCAGAGAATACCTTTTCCATATGGTTTCCGATACTATAATATTTGTGAAAGGGGACTGACACATTTCTCTCCTGTGAAACAGCTGGTGGGCTTGGCATGGACAACCGGTAGATTAGCAGCTGAGCACTTGCCCGTGGCCCCATCTGGCCTTCTTTACCACGTGGTTATATGTACTCTTTACCTCAACCCCACACTCACACACCTTTTTTAAAAAAACATTGTACAGAGCCTCAAAGGCATTAGATACTGAATTGTAGGCTTGAATTATTATTGCCTTATGTTTTAATTATTCTAGACCCCCTTTCTTATCTTTCCAATGTACTAGTCCACCGGGATGTCAAAAAAATCTATATTTACAGATCAACATTGATATTTCTTGTTTTTATTATAATAAAGGTATAAGCCGAACTCTTTCTAAGGTTTCCACACCTCTGCTCTTCAACCCAGGGGAACCACTTATAATACTGGGCAATTCAGCGTCTGCGAACCTTTAGTTCTGACCTCTCTTTTGAGAGTGCTAACAAGGATACCAATTAGTGCCAGTAGTGATAGCAAAGTTTCACGATTTTGACAGAGTATTATTTTTAAGATTCAGAGTATCTCACCCTCTCATTTTTTTTTTTATAGAACTGTGATAAGGGAGCAGGAGGGCAATGGTTTGTTCAGTCCCATCCAATCTAGACAAAGAAAATTAAGGATCTTAAATTTAAGTCTCTGAGTTTTGTGTTCAGAGGCTTGCTTTATTAAGCCTGTGATTATCAAGTACCTTTATATGATTATTTCACTTCATAATCTCTATCATTATAAGTACTTAGAAAAAGAGTGCAGTAATATACTTAACAATCAATTGATCAAATATAGATTCAGGATTTTTTGAATCCAAGAATTTAGATTAAATAATTTGATACAATATTTTGGGTGGAGTTACCCTTAAATTGGAATAGTACACACTAAATAAAAAAATGGTTGAAGTTCAACCTTTTTTAGGAGGTTTCCTATAATCAAAAGCTGGTAATCTTGAAGGAAGAAGACTAAGGCTCTGGAAATTGAGATGCTCCAACTATAGAAGGACTCACTTGCTTATGCCAAGAAACTTGAAAGGCAGCGATGTGGCCACCTGGTAGGAATATATGTGTTTATTGAAAAGAAAGGTAATCTCATATAATGGAATTGTGTTACTCTGGGTTGATGAGAGAAACAAATGCATAGACCCTTAATGTGTAGAGGAAAGAGCTTTATATAAAAGCTCTCAATTGTATATTGAGAAAGCATTTCAGCCCAGTTCAGATAAAGTTCAATATTAGCCCATATGTCTATAAGTTCAATATTAGTCCATATGTCTAATACCAGTCTAGAAATTCTTCTTCAGATACAAACAACACCTGCAGTGACACTGAATTCAGGCATATCAAGGTCAGTGGGTAGAAAGTCTTGTGGATTCAGTGATGGTGGAAGCATCTTAATGCTGGCATGGGACTCCACACAGTTCCTCCAGCTCCCAGATCCTGGCTGCCATCAACATAGCTCCATGTGCTTTGTCAACAGCAATGTCTCACAGGGAGTGTATCTGTGCCCTGTCTCCAGTGAGTGCCTCCAAATGAGGTCACCAAACTAGGACTTGATTGAAAGGCTAAACTACTCTTTACTCTTAATAGTCTCAGGTTGACAACATTTCATGTAGCTGCCACAGAAATTTTCAAGCAAAATTACTAATATAGCAGGCAAGTAAATATTTTTTGTGGATAGAACAAAGAATCCAAACAAACCAAAGCATGATTCTAGCAGCACATCAACAGTAGACTGATAGAAATGTAAGGCTGGTTCAGAAGAGAGAGCATGATATAATTGATATAATTTTTAATGTCAGAAGGATCTGGGGTGAAAGCAGACAATATGAGAAATAAGCTTGCCTGTTTTTTATTAATTATGAAAATTTATTTGATTATCTGGATCATGCAACTTATGAACAAAATTGTAGAATTGAGCATTCCAGAGTGTTCATGTGCAACCTGTATGTATACCAAAATTTAGACATTGAGAAAACCAAAAACAAACCAAAAAACAGAATACTGCATGGTTCAAAATTATGAAAGAATTTCCAGGTCTACCAAGAAATAAAAGCCAGTGGGATGGAGAAAATGAGACTTTCTGCTTCTGAAAAAAATTTAGACTTTGAAGCCTCATACATTCTCACTATGAGTCAGAATCAACTTGGTGGTGGTGGTTTTGGAGTTTTTTGGTTCTGAATTATGATACTGGCAAGTAATTATCTGTCTTTGAAATATAGCGACTATTTTGAAGTGAAAAAAACCTTTTTATCTGATGTTCTACTTTCCCAAGCAAGATGTTCATCTCTTCTAATCACATTTTCAAATAAACTAGCATTGACTGTCGTAGTTTTTGCTTCTGAGAAACACTCTGGCTGTATTTCTTCCTACAGAGATCTGTTCATTCTTCTGGTTGATGTTGTGGTTAGGTGCAGTGGAGTTGGTTCAGAATTGTAATGACCCTCAGTACCATAGCAGAACATACTGCTCAGTCCTGCACCAGCCTTGTAATTGTTCTTATTCTTGAGTTCATTGTTATAGGCACTGTCAATCCATTTCATGGAGAACTTTCATTTGCTCAACTTTATCGCTCAACTTTACCAAGCATGTTGTCATTTTCCAGGAACTCATCTCTCCTGAAAACGTGTTCAAAGTATATAAGATGGCATCTTGCCATCTTTTCCCTCATGGAGCATTCTGGCTGTACTTTCCCCATGATATGTATTTGTTTGACATTTTGGCAACACATGACAATGTCAGTATTCCTCACCAGCACAAAAATTCAAAAGTATTGATTCTTCTTTTGTCTATCTCATTCAATGTCAAATTGTCTTATGCTCATGAAAATATCATTACTTGAGAAATGCTCACCCTAGACCTCAAGGTAGTATTTTTGTTTTCCAATATTTTGAAGAAGTTTTGTAAAGCAGATTTATCTAATCTGATGATGTATTGTTTGATCTTTCTGCTTCTGCTTATAATGAGAATGGGCTGTGGACCCAAGCAAGATAAAATCACTTCTACCATTTACTCTAATGTTACTTGTAGTTCTGTTGTGAGGATTTTGTTGGTCACCTTTATTTGGAATGGGTTCAGATATGAGTTTCTTCTGTCAGTTGGCTAATTATCTGTCCCCCAAACTTGCTGGCACAGAAAAAGAAGCACTTTCATTGATTCATCACCTTGTTGAAACATTTCGGTTTGTATTCTCTCAATTTCCGGAGCTCTCTCTTTGACTAACACATTCAGTGTATCTTGAAATTCTTCCTTTAGTACTCATATACTACTTCCTGAAATGGTGGGATAGTGACCATTTCTTTTTGGGTACAGTGGCTGTGCATTTTTCTGTCTTCTCTTGAAGCTTCCTGCATCTTTCAATATTTTGTCCATCGAATCCATCAATATAGCAATTTGAGACTTGAGCTATTTTTTAAATGTATTTTAGGTGTGCTTAGTATGTTCCTTTTTTAACCCTCACATGTTCTTGTGTGTGTGTGTGTGTGTGTTCCAGCCCTAGATCTTTGCACATTTAATTATAATATTTTACCTTTTGTTCTCAAGTTGTCCTTTGAAATTTTGCCTTCAGCTTGATTTCATCACTTATTCCATTTCTCTAATAGCAATTTTCAGAATCTCTTCTATCATTCACTCTGGTAGTTTAAATGTAATATTTATTCAATATTATTCACTTACAGCCATGCATTATTTTTTGGTTTTCCTCATTCATTGTCCAACTCTTGCAAGTACATGAGACTATTGAAAATGCCATGATTGGACTCAGTGCTCTTTCAGTCATCAAAGTGACTGTTTGTTTTTTTGACATGTTCAAATGGTCTTTTGCAGCAGGTTTGCCCAGTAGCATAAAGGCTTGATTTTTCACTGCTGATATATGCTCATTGGTAGATCCAAATACAATGAAATTCATAACCACTTCAATGCTTTCTTTTAAAAAGGTTCCAAATGGCAAGATATTTTGCTGATTTTTAAATGACAAGATCAGGTGATGTACTAAGGAATTTTCAGGGCCAAAGACAAGCATATTTTTCATAAGTCCTTGGATAACATGCTGACAATTTTTCATCATATATGTTCACATGATTTCTATTACTCTAGAGAGCAAAGAATGAGGGTAGGGCACAGCTATAATTGTAAATGACTATAATGCAATCTACAGCATTGATGGCTATTTTTATACAGGCTGTGTGTAGAGCCACCAACGAGAAGCAGGGGATAAGAATTGCTTTGATATTTGTCCTTGAACATGGTTTATGGTTCTAGGAGGAGCACTTTCTTGGATGTCGCATCAACAAAAATGGCATTGAACAAAGTCGTTAAAATGTTATGTTGTTCTGGGAAAGGAATAGAGTGAACATTTTCATTACTGTAAAATACAGCATTATGTTTAACCCTCCTTCCTTCCATATTTACTGGTATCATTTGGCACATTTTATAATTTCCATGCCAATTTCTCCCTTTTGTTTTTTTGTCTCTAGTAAATATATTATTGTGTATTTATACTGTTAAATTTTTGAATAGTCTCTCATTACCATGAATACAAAATTGTGCATCTCGGAATTGTTTTTCTAAATTGAAATTTCGCCTCAGTGATTGAAATAATACATCACTGATTTGAAAATATGTGTAACTTTAAAATTAAAATATATGAATCTATTTTAGCACGTCTGGCACCCAACAGTAAATAAAAATTCTGTGCAATAAGAATTTTATTACAGAGTACTTATAAGAATCACAATTTGAAAACAGTGAGGTACATACTTAAAATAACCATGGCTGACTTAGTAACAGACTATCTGCTAAATTGAACATCTGCTTAGATGGGAGTAAAAGAAATAAACAGATCAATGTAAGTTTCATTATCTAGAGACCTCCAAGATTACTCTTTAAATGAGGACAGACTAAGTCACTGTTATACAGATGATTTGTAAGAATTATTCAATAATTGAGAATATTCTTAAATATATTTTATGTTAGTCTAAATTACTTTAAAAGTAGCTTTATATTTTTCAAAAATTATGCAATGCTCAATATTTTATTATGAAATTATTTATATAGTTTCCCTCGATTTTAGTGATTGTTAATATTATATAATGTATAAATAATTATTCATGCAAATATATCAACTGTATATGTAAATAAGTGTTAATCAAATAATTTTGAGTATAAATGAGCTAATTGGCATGTACACTCTCAGTGAAATTTGTACTTTTAAGAGATATGGTGAGTCAGTACACATTTAAATTCATAGCACTTATGCTAATCTACAAATTCTTTAAGAACCATTACTGACAAAATATTTTGCAGACCAGTCTGAATATGATTAGTGAGGCTTCTGATTTAAAGTATTACTGAATTACATCTTACTTAATATCACACATATTCCCATTTTAATACTGTAAAATTGACCAAAAGAGGGATAATTTATACTAATGTACAGATTCAAGGGTAACAGACAATATTATGTTTAAGTCAGAGAGAAATATACAGTACTCTGGGACACATGGGAAAAATTCAGGAAAACAAAGCAAAACAGAACAAATGGAGACACAGGGATGGAGACACAGGGATGGAGACACAGGGATGGAGACACAGGGATGGAGACACAAGGATGGTTTTGTTCACATGAAACATAAAAGAACAACCCAGCTGAGAGATTCCCAGTGCTTCTGTTATTTATGAGAGGGAAATATTTTATCTCATACTAGCAGTCTCAATGCATAAAAATCTAATAACCATTCAAAATTAGATTAAAATTCACGTTCCTTCATCTTCCAGCATAGATTTAAGAAGGGGCTTCAATTAGCCTCCAAATGGACAATGAGTGGGGCCAAGGATTATCTTTGTTCACTGTAGTTTGTCAAATATCAGATTTTGTTACATGTTTCACGAGTTTATGGGAAAATTATTGCAGGGAAAAGAAAACCATCCTGAAGTTTTAGAAAACATGTAAATCTCTCAGACAATGTGTTACAGAATCAAGAACACCATATTAGAAATAAGATATAACCACAATGATCCATCAGAGTTATAAAGACAGGTAGCTATGAAAATATTCTCTGGTGAGTCTTAATCACTATTAGTTGTGAACTGTTTAAAGTCTAGATTCATTATGAGATAACAAGGGGCTAAGAGACAGGGTCTCCAGTGAGGATGGTGCCCCACCATGCAGCATTTTATTCTGTCGTGTGAGATCGGGGAGGGTCATAACTGACTCAGTGGCATGTAACAACAAGAAACATTTTAATCACAGTATTGAATTCTACTCAGATGTTGAAAAAACAAAGTCAAAATTTGAGAAGAAAGGATAGCACTTTCTAAAAATGAAGCATAAAATGCCAGCAATGGAGGAAATGGTGAGACGAAATGGAATAATGAATAAAAAGATACTGTATGATTGGCAAATCATTTTAAGAGGGGGCAGGAAGAACACAGTGAAATCTGGTGCCCATTTATTGATTTTTTTAAAATAATATTTTATTGGCATATAATTCACTTATTATGCAACTTAATAGTTCAGTCATATGAAGAAGACTTGTGCAACCAACACCATGATCAAGTTTAGAACATTTTCTTCTTTCTCATGCTCATGATTTTTAGCTCTCCATTTTCTCACATCTATCCTGGCATGCTCCTAGGAACTATTAATCCAGTTATTGTTTCCATAGATTTATCTACCAAAGATTACATATACATGAAAAGATACAAAACAAAACAAGAAACAAATAAAAGTTATCAACACTGAAAAATAAAATAAAAACCTAAATTAAAAAAAACAAAAATATTAAATACTGAACTAACTTTAACAAGCTGCAAAGGAAGATCAATAATAAGGTGTTATATTTTAATCAATGATGAGGTGTTACATGACATCTTCCATAAAGGGAAGATGCTTTTTGTCTGATAACAAAGCTATTTATATCTCTGGGCTAAAATCAGAGGGTATTCACTGGAGGTTTAATTTGGGGGCCTCTGTCACTGTTGTTTCATGCCATCAACTAAGTTCTACCCTACAGCAATCTTTTACACAACAGAACAAAACACTGACCAGTCTTGCACCAGCCTCCCCATTGTTCTCATACTTGAGCCCATTGTAGGAGCCAATGTGTCAATCCATTTGGTCAGTGGACTTCGTCTTTTTTGTCTGCCCCCCCCCTCCACTTTATTAAGCATAATATCCTTCTCCATGATATTCTCTATGGCATCATCTGCATGTGAAAGTTGGACACTGAATAGAAAAGATTGTAGAAGTATTAGTGTGTTTGTATTGTGGTTCAGGAGGACATTGAACTAAGGTACAGCTTTGCTCGACTCTGCTGTAAGGGGTCTTGTGCAGCAGATTTATCTAATGCAATACAACTATGATCTCTTAGCCGCTACTTCCATGAGCATTCATTAAGGATACAAGTAAGACAAAATCCCTGACAGCTTCACCATTTTCGCTATTTTCTGTGATATTTCCCTTTGGTCCAGTTGAATAGGGAATTATTTCATTGATTCGTAAATCATACCAAAGGCTGCAATCCTTGGGCCTAAATCTTTTGTGAGCTGAGTGTTCAGAAGTTAGCCTCTAAAATCCTTCTCTCCTTTGGATTTGGATTTTATTATTTACAATTCTTGGATCACAGAGTGATTTCAATATTCTACACCACCACTATAATTCAAATGTATCAATTCTTCTTTGGTCTGCCTCAATCAATGTCCAACTTCCACATGCCAATGAAGCCATTGCAAAGGTCAGTTATACTTTAGTCCTTGATGTACCGTCTTTATCCTCTTGAAGAGGTCTTGTGCTTTACCTGTACTCAATGCAATGCTTTATGTGGTTTCTTGACGGCTGCTTCCATGAGCACTGATTGTGAGTCCAGGCAATTTAATATTTCTGAGAACTATAATCTCACCCTTATACTAGCTATTGGTACAGTTGTGAGAACTTTTGCATTTTTGTTTGTTTGTTTTGTTTGTAAAGTATGTTAGGAGCCTTAGAGGTGTAGTGGATTGTTGCAAACCACAAGGTCAGTATTTCAATAACACCAGGCATTTTCTGGAAGAAAGAAATTTTCTGGTTGCATAAAACTTTACATTCTCTGAACCTCACAGTCTTACAGGGCTTCTATGGGTCCAAATTAGCTCTTTGGCAGTGAATTTGAGTTTTTACAAGAAATTGTAATCTATATTACAGGCTACCGTTCTTGATCTTAACCAGCTAATTGTTCAGTCTTCCTCATTTTCTGCAAGCAAGGATGTATTATTTGCATATGGAAAACTGTTAATTAGCTTTCTTCCAATCTCAATCCATCATTCTTCTCCATGTATGCTACCTTCTCAGATCATTTTCTCGGCAGACAGATTGAATAAGTAAGGTGAGAAATACAACCTTGACACACTCTTTTCTAATTTTACACCATGAATTATCCCCATGATCTGCTACAACAATTACCTCTTTATTCATATACCACTTGAGTACATGGAAGTATTCTATAATTCCCATTTTAATGCTATCCATAGTTTATTATGATCCACATAAGCAAATGCCTTTGTACAGTCAATAAACATGAGAGTTTCCCAAAATAACTCTAAGCTTATGATCATCAAGTTGATTCCAACTCATAAAGACGCCATGGGGCAGGGTAAACTGTTCCTGTGGATTTCTGAGATTGTACTTCTTGAGGAAAGTTGAAAGTCTTGTCTTTTCCTGCAGAGCAGCTGGTCGTTTTATAATGCTGACCTTGCAGTTAACAGCGCAATATGAAAACATTATGCCACCGGGTTAGAGACATAAAAACAATTGCTAGTGAGGTGATATACAAAATGATTAACAGACAGTTAAAATCTCAGTCAAGGGCAGATAATAGTTCAGATGTACATCTCAGAAAGATGTAAATCAGCCCTTGGACACTAGCCTTCTTAGTATATTGATTTGAGAGTCCATAGCAGACATAGAAGGATTCAGTCCTAACAAATAATTGAGAATTTAATAAGAGTTTATTTTACTATGTAGTGTTTTTATCCTTTGCCCTTGATTTCAAGAGTCATTCAAGATTAACATTTAGATTCTATCATAATAGAAATCCATCTATTCCATGGGAAAATATGAATTACTTTTGAATTTTTCAACAATAAATCTCCCAATCTATGAAGAATATTCAAATTTATTACCTTTAGCCATGTGGCAGATTGAAGGGTATAGCAGTTAATGGTGGTGACAGACTGGTCAGGTTCTATGAGCACTAAACTGAATTTTATCTGAACTCCTTTGTATTCTCATTTTAAGGTATGTGCTACCACAACAGTGCACTGTCAAAGATATTGGAGTGATAAATGTATGAATAAAGGAGTAGGGCTATACAAAATAAATGAATGACAAATATACCAACCTTGGCTTTCTTTATGCTAATATTTTCCAATTTAGATTATTTAAATAGCCCCAATTGTGACAAATATTAACCATGGATTAGAGTATATTTAATATAATCTAAAGCCCATCATCTTGACATCATAAGCAAAGCCTAATTTTGCCACTTATATATTGGACCTTTTAATAGAAACTAAAGATTCACTATAACTCATCTGTAGTAAACAAATAAATAAATCTAGCTATGCATTTATTTAATCTTAAGACAGGCTTCATCATCTTCACTGATTCTCCAGTCTAGTTTAATCTAATGCTAACTCTACTATAGTCTCGGTTCTTTGCTGATCTAAGCAGCAGCTCAAATTTGAAAACCTATTACTAAATTTTGATCTTCAGTCTCCCATGGCTTTTCGATTGTGAGTGAAATGCTGAAACTGAAATTTTCTAAAAGCTTTTATGAAGCCAGTGAACTTGCTCTATGTAGTCTTTTCAGTCCATAGAAAGTGATCCTAAAAGAAGCAAATAAATATGGCCTTCGGTAAGCTAAGAAAGAGCTAAACTAACCATAGTTAGGTGATTTTCTTTGAAATTTCCTTGGAAATAAACAATACTCCTAAGAAACCCACAAATTCTAAGGAGTATTACTACAAAGGATGTCAGTAGTTTTTTTTTCTGTATCTTTGAACACATATGTTGTCTAAAAAGTTGTCAATCCTGTGCATTTTTTCACCATTTAAAAAATGACAATTGAAAATTCCAATTCTGAGAATTTTTATTTTCTAAATTTGTAAACTCTGAAAAAATCAACTAAATCAAAATCAATGTCACTGCCATCAAGTCCATTCCAACTTATAGCATACCTATAAGGCTGGATATAACTATCCTTATGGATTTCCAAATATACTCATATCAATCTGTACAGGGCAGAAAGCCTCATATTTCTCTCTGGAAATTGCTGGACGTTTTGAACTGCTGATCTCTTTCATAAAGTACTATGCTTCTAGATCTCCTTGAAAAATGTAAAAAGAGTGATATTTTCTTGCCTATGCTTGAATTTACGTAAGATTCATGTGGTCAATATGTATGTGTGTATATATATATATATATATATATCCTTTTTTACTCATCAATCTATTTATCTACCACTATGGCATATACTTTCTTAATTAATTTAATAGATTAGATGTACTTTTTGTGGAAAACATTGTGCTTGACTGAGTTCTTTAGGGAAGCAAAAGCAGTAATACTTGTATGTGTGCATAATAAAACAGAGATTTATATTAAAGTATTGTTCACACAGCTGCAGAAGTGGGTTAAGTTCAGTCCAATCCATTTAAGATTGATGAGGCAGACATAAGCTGATGTCTTCTGACCCCTGTAACTACAGAGGCTGATGAACAGGGAGCAGAAAGAAGAAAGCAGGAAGATCATAGCTTGGTTGCTGCTGAGGTGAATGATTTTGAAATGAAAGATGAAGCAGGATGAAAGAATCCAAGGTTAGAAACCTACTGATGCCTCCTGGGATTGGAAGGCACTATACAAGAGATCAGCAAACCAAAAGCAAAGTTCAAATTCTGGAGTGAAAAAAAGCTACTTCCTCACACTGTCAATTTACACTAAGAGTAGGCTACATTCTGGATGAAGTCTCCCTCATTTATATCAACACTGGGGCCAATTATATTCATCTGTGATCATATTCAGGAAGTCTATTCGCCCCACAACTTTTTGGTCACAGATGATCCCAACATGGAGGCAATCACACTGTTTACTGTATTAGTTTTCTCTTTCCCTGGAGAATCATAGGCTGCCCAGGTTGATATACAATCTGACCATCACAGCCATGTTGCTTAATTCATTTGACCCATAAAAATTCATCATCACAGAGTATGTTCTGGTTAAGCAATAAATATTTACATTGACCAATTAAATCAAAGTGGTTCTCTAGTAAATTTGTGCCCATAGTACTTTTTACTTTATTCACAAAATTTTGAATAAGCATAACTTAAGAAATACGTATAAAAAGATAACTATTGCAATGAAGATTAAATTGAATGCTTTGAAAACATTGCACATATGTAAAACCTCACAGTAATTGTAAAGCAGCAAAATGATAAAAATCTAAAAGAGTTGATGATGATTGCTTTACAAATATCTATGTATATTTTAACTCTAAAGAAACTGAAGCTTGAAATGGGAAAAAATATATTAAGGAGAGTTTGGAAAAGAATAACTAATATTTCAATCCATCCTAGATCAATGCTAAATTTCTGATTGGATGTTTAAGTCAAGATAAACTCTTAAAAAAAGATAAACTCTTTCAGTGTTTCATATAACTTTCATGTATCCATATATTGCATTTTTGTCTTCAGATGGACTTTCTATAGATAACAAGTTGACATTATATGCATTTGCATATAGAAAGAGATTTGGCTCAGTTAGTGGCAGAAGAGGAAAAGCCTAATCCAGTTCAAGCTCATGGGTATGTGGTAAACTGCAGACTTTTTCTGACTTTTGTAGCTGTAGGAGCTGACAAATCAGGAGACATGAAGACCACAGGCTGGTAGATGCAAAGATACATGACTCTGAGGTCAGCAATCTGATAATGGATCCTGGAATTGACAGACAATGTGGCAGGAACTCAAAGAAACGAATGGAGGAGCCAGATCCAGCAGAGGTGAAAGTATCCCACAGGCTTTGCTTTAAAAAGATCAAGCTGTACCCCAAAGGAGTCTTCCAACTTCATCAAGGCTGTCAATCAGTCAAGGGGACTCCACTCCATGAATGTTGCTGGCTGCTTCTGGAGGTGCATGTTAATCCCTATCCTGGGAATACTGGCCAACTATTGAGAACTCTAGCCAGGTAGTATCGAGACAAATCCCAACGAACTGTTAAGTTACTAAATTTCAAAGCCACCGCTTTTTGTTCAGTTTGTTATACTCTGTGAACTTATTTGCTGTTGTGATATAGCTGAAGACTATATCATTGATATTTTAAATACCTGCATTGTCCATCAAAGTGGACAGGCATCAACAGAACTAGAAAGAATAATCAGCTATACAATTCAGAGTTATTAGCCACTGACAGCGCCATGGACAGCATCAAAACATTGTCAGTTACTGAAAATTCAGTAAATAGAAGCAGAATGTTGACAAAGATAGGGTCAGAAGAGCTATCTTCTCTAAGTGGAACCAATCATATATTACATGGAAGGAGTCAAGTCTGGGTGAGTGCAGCCTTTGGGACTTTTATTTCCTGATGGGACACATGTGAAAATTAGAATACTTGAAAGCATCAACAATCAGAACTTGGAATGTATGAAGTTTGAATCTAGGAAAATTGGAAGTCCTTTAAAATGAAATGAATGCACAAAGATTGGTATTATAGCTTAAAAAGCCGAAATGGACAGGTGTTGAAAACATTGAATCAGAAATTCATATGGAAATGGTGGAACACCAATTGAAATGTTTCAACAAGATGAAGAAGCACTGGATGCCAAGAATGCCAAGAAATTGGGAAGAGAGCTACTTGGCCAACTGTCTGCAAGAGATCTATATTTGTACCCATTCCAAAGAAAGGTGACTGCATAAGATTCAGAAATTTCAGAACAATGTCATTGACTTGCAATTATACCTGAGGAAGATCATCCAACAACAGTTGAAGCAGTACATTGGAGTACTGGCTGGATTCAGAAGAGGACGTGGAACAAGGAATACTATTGCTGATATCAGATGGATCCTCACTGACAATGGAGAATAGTATAGAAATGTTCACTTCTATTTCATTTGGAATTAGAAAGCATTGTACTATGTGGATCATAACAAACTATGAACATGTTGAGAAGAAGAGGAATTCAAAATAATTTTTGTGTTCATGCTGAACTTGTAGAACCAGTGAATGCTATATGGTTGAAAATCAGGAAAAGTGTGCATCAGGGCCATAGCCACTCACAATACTTTTTCAATATGTGTGCTAAGCAAATAATCAGAGAAATTGAATTAAATGAAGAAGGAGGTGTCATCAGGATTGGAGGAAGTTTAATTAACTGCTTGCAGTATTCAGTTGACACAAACTTGCTTACAGTGAGGAGGACTTGAAGCACATGCTAGTGAAGGTGAAGGGTTGAGGCCTTCAGCATGTACTACAAATTAATACAAAGAGAACCAAAATACTCACAACTGGAAAAATGGGTAACATCATGATAAGTGGAGAAAAGATTAATATTTCAAGGACGGCAAGTCAGATAATAGGCTGCACACAGGTCAGCAGGAGCAGGCTACAATGATGACCTTGGAATCAAATCCAAAGAACTGGAGGAATGCGAGCCAAGTGGGGGATCCAGAGTGAAATCCAGCATGAACAGCTGTCCAGCTATCCAGCTGTCCTGTCAGCTTACATGGGAAGTTGGTCACCGTCTCAAGGAAACTTGTTTCTAGGCATATTGAGACTCTGACATGTCTAAGGGGATTGCTATGCCAATCCTCGTGGTTGTTCACTGAGTTGTTCTCTTAGATCCTCAAGCTCATCGACTCATTTAAGAATTGCTAAGCTATTGTTAAGTAGTTTTCATAACTTTGTCCCCTGTTTGTTCTACTATACAAATGAATATTGTAACAGACAAATCTAGACGTAGAAAAATTCTTTGCCAAACTTAAATGTGCTCATGGGCATAGTCTTGTTTACTTCCTTGTATGTGTTCAGTTTGTCTGCCTGCCTGTTGTGGTGGTGGTAATTGTTGCTGTTACGAGATATCCTTGGGTACATTCTGAGTCATAGAGCACCAGATGCTCAACAGTCCACCCCAGTCCATGGTCCTCCCCCACCCTCACGGTCATTCCTCTTCTAGAGTCCATTGTCAATCAATCTCCTTGAGGGTCTATAAACCCATTTATAGATTATTGCCTGTTATTACTGATAGATTAGTTCTGTGTATGTAAAGATTTTTACCTTTGTTATCTATACATCTTGTTTATTCTCTTATGGCTATCAGGGGAAGGATGGGATGGGAGCAAAAATTATTTACTAGATCAACTCAAACTTATTGTATCAAGTCAATTCTCACTCATGGTGATATTATAAAATGGGGCAGAACTTCTTCTGTGGATTTCTGAGACTCAATTCTTTAGGAAAATAGAGCCTCATTTTTCTCCCACAGAACAGCTAGTGGTTTTGAAATACCTCAGCATTAGCAGCTCACTGTGTAATCACTATGATGCCAGGTATTAAAGTGGATTAAGGAAAAGACTATTGAAATGAGAGGGAGATCAAAGTAATATCACAAAGGGAAGGAAAGATGAAGGAAGGCATATATAATAATTCTTAGTGATTTGAATAATTTCCACTGCTAATACTTTTTTTGTTTAGGTACTTTTTCCCTTGGAATTGTAAGTGAAATATGTAATTCCTTCCTGAAAAAATATTCATTTAAAATTTAGTTACAAAAATTTAATTTGATGTATATTATTAGTATTGTGGGCTTAATTTTAATTATGAAATTTATGTGGTATGGGTAAATGTATAATTCTTATTTTTTCAAATTTGACATAAAAATTAGGTTGCTCATTTATTTCCTTTCTCCATCAAAATGTTAAATCTATTTTAGGAAAGAGGATGAAATAAAATATAAAGCCATTGAGGGTTATATAAATGTCTTAATCATGTTCTGAGCAATAATTCTTAACTTTGGAGCAATCATAACCTGAATCATCAAAAACAGCCTTTCTTCCCATCTAAACCTCTAACTACTAACATCAGAACCAGCAAGGGATTTGTGAACATGGAGTTTTATGCAACTGATACCTACATTCAAGAGCTTGGGCACCGAAATTTGCATTAAAAACTGAAATGACTCACATTGATTTATTTTATGTACTCTCTCATTTAAAAACTAATGACTAGACTTTGTAATGAAGGTTAGTGGAATTATCCCAAGTTGACTTGATGCTGTTTCTAATGTCTTTATGTCTAAGGTATAATTTCCTTCAAAATTTATAGGGAAGACTTCGTCTTGGGACACTTTTATCAATATTTCAGGCACAATAAAATTTAAATCAGGTTAAATGAAAATGCCTAAGATAGAAATAATTTTAATATATTTATAATATAAAATAATGATTTTATTCATTATTCTCAGTTATTTTATATAACTGTTTCATGAAAATTACTAAAACCCAGATGAGAGAAATAATAAGAATTGAACTTTATTTGTAGAAAGAGCTTCAATACATGGACAATTTTCCTAGTACAGGTTGAGCATGAAATCAATTTAATTCATAAATGACACTTAGTGACCCTGTTAGATGTTAAGTCCTATTATTTTCCCTTTGTGCTTTATATATATTTAAAAGGCAAAATATGTCCCCCAAATTTTCCATTAAGCAAAGTATAAATTTCAGGAAGAAAGAATGAGTACAAAGCAGTTAATGACTCCTACTATCACCCATCTTTCAATTTGCTGTTATGGTTTTCTTATTGCTGTGCAGCTGGAAGCAGTGATTATATATCTATATATATCTATGTATATCTATCTTAGATTTCACTCCTATTGTATTTTTAAATATATATATATATATATATATATATATAAACTGGAAGAATGAGTGGATGATCATTAACTGAAGTTGAAATATAAAAAATTTAGAATGTTTTCTCTAAGACAATAACATTTTAAGAAGGAAATGTAATCTAAACTAGTTTATAGTCTTATAAATGTAAATAGAAAAATAGAAAAGGAAAGAAATACATATCAACACTGGGGCAAAGGCAGCAATTTCGAAACAGAGAGAAAGTGGGTAAGGAAACAAATCCACAATATGGAACATCTGGCCATTGAATCAAAACTGGACTTTAATTGGAAACAGACAGATGGCATAAACACTGTTAGCAGAGAGAAAGCTGTTCCATAGACACAGATCTAGGTTATTGACGTTGGCAGAATTGTCCTTACATTCATTGCCAATAATGTTATTCAGATTGAATGGAATTTTAGGGAAGGTGGATATCCTTGCCTAATATTCACTTGGGCTCATTTATGTTCTTTTAAATAGGTAAGAAATTGTAAGTTGTTGCATTATTTAACAAACAGTTGAGGACATCTCTACTTCTGATACTATATACATTCACATCATATGTCAGAAAATAGTATTATCATATTTGTGCTTTGATTTCTTTTGGTAAAATCAGTGTAACATGGGAATTAATTTATGGAGATTGATTCTTTAAAGTAAGGATTCAAGACTAATTGATTAAATCTTTTCATATTGCAAATGGACACTACATAAATTAAAGCATAGTCATATAACTAGTGATATTAGAAATATGATAAACTATCTTTGTCATTAAATATTATATATATATATATATATATATATATATATATATATATTTGTTAAGTAATAAGTTCCTAAATTTACCTGGACATTTTGCAAGCATGGCTTAAAAATGCATTTTAAAATAGAGTTTCAAAAAACAAAGTTTCTAATAAAATATTTAACAAAAATGTCTCGATATATATATTTTTTGTGAGCATCACTGCCTCTGGTGGTCGTGGGCACTACCCAGTGCTGCTCCTGAGAGCTGCCGCTGGATTTGAACCGCCAAGCCCACAGACCGCAGTCCTGCACTCAACCTCTTACAACACCATGGCTCAGCCCCAAATGTCTCGATATTTTTAGTAAAATCATATGCCTGCACTCTTTTCTATTTTCTCTATATATAGACAAATATATTATTTGACTAAATGCCTCTGACATCCACACAATTTTTTTTTGAGAATCTATTGAGGATGGAATGCTTTCTCCCTGAAGTAATTCACAGACACAGAGAATTATTCACATAATTGAAACTGTGATAGGTTTTATGTCTGCTGATGCCTCATCCAATGATGTGATCAAACACAAAGCGATCAAGTCCGTAATTGGATCGCTGTGAAGAGTCAAGTAGTTGTAGGATGATTAGACTAAATGTTGTTGCTGGTAGGTGGTATCCTGTCAGTTTTGATTCACAATAGAACTAAGCATGCTCCTATCATGTACCATCTTTCACAGCTGTGACTATGTTTGAGCCCATTGTTGGCAGCCACAGTCTGAATCCATGTCATTGAAAGTCTACTTCTTATTCACCGTTCCTCCATTTTTACCAAGTATAATGTTCTCTAGAGATTTGTCTCCCCTGATAACATGTCCAGAGTATATGAGATGAAGTCTTGCCATCCTGGCCTCTAAGGAAGAGTCTGGATATAATTCTTCCAAGATGGTGATGTTTGCTCTTTTCTCAATCTGTGGTACTTTCGATCTCCTTTGCTAACACCATAGTTCTGAGCACCGATTTCTCTTCATCCTCCGTCATGCAGTGTGAACCTTTCACATGCGTACAGGCAGTGGAAAATATCACGACTTGGACCTGACACACTTTGTTCCTCAAAGTTAAAGTCTTTCAACACTTTAGAGAAATCTTGTGTAGCATATTTACTCATTGGCTATTTGATATATTGATAGTTGCTTCCATGAACTTTGATAGTGGGTCCAAGCAAGGGAAAATCATTGACAGCTTCACACTTTTCTCTATTTGGCATGTTGTTATATTCAGGTCCATATGTGACGATTTTATTTTCCTTTACCCTGAGTTGTGATCCACATGGAAGGCTGTAATCTTTGATCTTCATTAGCAAATGTTGTAGGTGCTCTTCACTTTCAGTAAGTAAACGTGTCATCTGCATATTGCAGGTTAATGAACCATCCTCCAATCCTGATGCCACATTCTTCATCATATAAACCAGGCTCTCTGATGATTTGCCAGCATACATGTATGTATATGGTGAGAGGATACAACCCTGAGGAAAATGTTTCCTTGTTCTACATCAAACAGTAGTCCCCTATTCTCTTTGCACAACTGCTTCTTGATCCATATACGCATTTCTCAAAAGTACAATGAAGTGTTCTAGAACTCCCAGGCTTCTTAAAGTTATGCATAATTTGTTATGCTCCAGACAGCCAAATGCCTTGGAAGAGTCGATCAAATACAGGTACACAACTTTCTGACATTCTCCACACTCAGCCAAGATCCACCTGACATCAGCCATGATATCCCTTGTTCTTGTCCTCTTCTGAATTTGGCCTGAACCTCTGCAGCTTTCTGTCAAAGTACCACTGCAAACTTTGTTGGATGATTTTCAGCAAAATTTACTTGCATGTGATATTAATGATATTGCTTTATAACTTTAACATTATGTTGGGTTACATTTTATGGGGCGGAAATCAATAATGATATCTTTCTGTCAGTTGTCCAAGTAGCTCTCTTCCAAATTTTCTAGCACAGAGTAGAGTGTTTCAGTGCTTTAACCAACTCACTGAAATAATTCCCTTGGCATTCTTTCAATTCCTGGAGCTTTGTTTTAATGGAATGCTTTCAGTGCAGCCTAGCTTTCTTCTCTCAGAAGCTACCACTTGAAATGCTTCAAAGTCAGCTAGGTCACTGCTACCCCCTGAGTCAAGTCCCAGCCTTCCTGCAATTAGGAAGAATTTAATCAGCAATGTGGTCTGTTCTAAGTTAACACTATGGGGACCTGAGTTCATTTAGAGAACCCAGCCTGGTACAGAAGGCTTATCCTTTGGGTCCATTGATCTCAGATAAAGGCCCTTTGATTAAAGTGAAGCACAGTAAATATCAAAGGCACTTAACAATCCCTAGCCTGTCTGTTAAAGTGTATATCTGTGATGCATAGTGGTTCTGTACCGGACTTCCATCCCCAAGGTCAGTAGTTTGAATCCATCAGCAACTCCATGGGAGAAAGATGGGACTTGCTACTTCAGTAATTAGTTGCACTCTCTGAAACCAATGGAGGCAAATCTGTGTCATCCTACAGAGTCTCTCTGAGTCAGTACTGACTTGATGACAGTGAGTTTGGTTTGGGATTTGGAAGACATTGCCACAGACATTTCAAATACCCATTGTGGTCAAGTTGTAATCCAGACTAAGACAAACGAGAAGAAGGAACTATTGATCTACTTCTAAAACATAACTAGTGGAAACCTTGGGGATAGTAGCACAATATTGTCTTATACAGTGAATTGAAATAAGCCATGTATGTTCCAACACATTCTAAATAAGGCTAGTAACGTTATCTCCACAAAGTGTATGGACTAATGACATGTATGGACTTATTGACATGTATGGACTAACGTTAAATTATTTTCATTTGCTGATGTGGAATGATTCAAAAATGCAAAGAACTGTCTGAAAGCATCCATTAATAATCAGAACATAGAATACATGAGATATCAATCTAGAAAAAAATAGAACTTATCCTAACAAAGTGAAACACTTGAAGAAAGATATCATAATAGAAATGGATTGGCAATGATCATTGTATGTATGCATGTATATGTGCATATATGTACACATGTGGTAATTTTTTATTAAAAGTCATTTTATTGTGGGCTCGTACATTGTTTTTCACAAGACATAAATAAACATACTGTGCCAAGCACTTTGACATGTTTGCTGCTGTTATTGTTCTCCATTCATCCGCCTTTTCCCTTGAGCCCCTGGTATCGGCTTTTCCACCCCTTCCCCTCTTCCCCTGCTCTCCCCTCCCCACCAACCCTCAATACATTATTATTATAATTTTATACCATGCCATCATATGATCTACTATGCTGGTAATGTTAAACTGAAGACGAACAGTTTCACATTCATAATAAAAAAAACCAAAAAACCAAAACTCATTTCCAGGTCTATCCTAAAGCACAGCTATACCAGTGAAGAAAATCATCTGCAATAAAGCCTACAGTCAAGTGAATTGGTCGATATTCAGCCATTAGAGGAGGTAGCATATGATAAAGAGAAAATGGTATTGAAGAATAAAATGCAAACTTAACCAGAAACACTGGCAAGAAACTAGTCTGTAAGAATTGATTGACACAATGCCGATCGAAGAATGATCAAAAACAAGACAGAGTATCAAATACAAGAATGAACTGATGGTACACTGACAAGAAGTCTGGAAGACAGCTAACTGGCCAACTAACTGGAAGAGGTCATTCCAATGAAAAGTAACCCAACATAATTTATTGAACAATATTATTAATATTACATGTAAGTAAAATTACACTGAAAATAATTTTATCAACGGTTGTAGCAATACAAGTACAGGAAGCTGCCAGAAATTCAAACTGGATTCAGAAGAGGATGTGGAACTAGGGATATCAGTGACTTCAGACTGGTAGAGAGAATTCCAGGAGTAAGCTTGTGCTTTTCATTGACTATGTAAAGGCATCATGGATAATGTGAAAGGTGGAAATTCCAGAACACTTAAGTGTGCTTAATTGTAACTATCAAACATGCTGAGTCCATTTTTTAATAGAACAAAGTAATAAAATAAAAAATTGCATGTAGATTGTATCTTTTCATCATATTCGTATACACATTCAGTTGGATCACTTTTCTTTGGAATGAGTACAAATATGCATCTCTTCCCATCAGTTTGTCAAGTAGCTTGTCTTTCAAATTCCCTAGTATAGACAAATGGGTGCCTCATCAAATTGCTGAAATATTTTACCTAATATTCTGTCAATTCCTTGAGGCTTATTTTTGATTAATGCTTTTAAATATCTTCCTTCAGTACCGTTGTTTCTCGATCATATTTCACTATTCATAAAAGTTGAATATTAACTAATCATTTTTGATACTTGACTAAGTATTCTTTTTATCTTCTTTTGATGCTTTTTACATCATTCAATGTTTGACCAATAAAATCTTTCAAAAAAAGTGCAGTGTGAGGGTTAATCTCCACCCCCCTTGAAGTTTGTTAGGCTTAGTTTTTTCTTCCATTTTGGCTTTCTAGCTATTAGTCTTTGCACATCTCATTATAATACTTTTTCTTTTCTAGATGCCTTTGAATTTTTTGATCAGTTATTTTGCCGCATCAATCCTTGCATTTATCTAAGCCACTGTAAGATTAAGAGTAAGTTTCTGAGGTTTTTCCGACATAACTTTGAAGTGTTTTTTTCTTTTGGTTTCTTCTTGTATGTTGCTATTGATGTTATTTCAATTTTTCTTCATGCGAGAAACCCACACGGCCAAGGTGGCAGCCACCGGGTTCCCATTCCCGGAGACCACCGGGCCTAAGGACTGCGTGCATGCGCGTCGCGGTCTGGGGTCGGGTCAGCTGGTGGGCACAATGGTATTTCAAAATTTATCAGGTCTTCTCTCATTGACATTCAGTGCTTTAAATCTATTCTTGAGGTATTCTTCAACATAACGCAGGATAGACTCAAGGTTGCATTTGGGGTTTTGTAGATTGTTTTAATTTTATTCAACTGCAATGTGTATTCATATGTGAGCCCTTGATGGCTTGTGCCACATTTGGACCCTGTCATAATGTTAGTTGCTGATTTTGAGCATCTCTTTGCAGAAGTGTTTTTGTTCCACCAGAGTTGATATGATTTTTGCACATTTTGTCTGAAGAGGGTCAAATGTTGGTTCATATTTTGTGTTGGTGAAATAAGAATTTTGTGATGAAGTAGTTGTTGCTGAAAAATTCAGTCATGAAACTGGGAGCTTCATTTCTATGACCAAGGCTGTATAGTTTCAACTATGGGTCCCTCATCTTTGTTTCCAACTTTTACATTCCAAGCATCAATAATTATAAATTAGTCTGGTTGCATGTTTGATGAACTTCTGACTGAAGACATTGGTAAAATTCTCCAATTTTTTTCATCACTAGCTTTACTGGTTGATTTATAAATCTGAATAATGATTATATGGAATGGATTTCTTTATGCGGATAGATCGTATCCTAAGACAGACAGCATTATACTTAAAGGTAGATCTTGAAATGTGTTTTTTGACTTTGGATAGGACACCACTTATCTTGAGTCTGTCATTCCCAGAATAGTGAACCATATGATTATCTGATTCAAAGTGGTCAGCATTAATCCATGTCAACTCAAGAATCCTTAAAATAGCAAGCTTCGTGGATTCCATTTCACTTTTGAAGACTTCTAATTTTCCTAGATTCATACCTTGTACATGACAAGTTTTAATTATTAGTTGATGTTCGCAGCTGTTTCTTCTCATGTTGGAACATTCGTGAACAGAAAATGAAGGTCCCAAATACTTTGCTCCACACATGTCCTTATGGTCTACTCGTTTTGGAAAGGGCGAGTCTTTCACAGTCATATTTTGTTGCCTTCCCACTTGAGGTGCTCATATGTCATTACTATCTCTGACAATGTTTTTTTTTTTGTTTATTTAGACATCACTGCCCTGGTGGTGGGAGTAGGAGGCCCAGCCTTTGCTCCTATAAGCGGAAATTGAACCTCCCTCTGACAATGTTTTGATGCTATCCATAAGTCTTTCAGCAATGAATTCCTCCGCTTATTCACAGTCTCTTCTTAGTGACAGCTTTGAGGCAACCTGTTTACTTTGGGTAACCCTGGTGGTCTTTGAAAAATCAGTATTTGCAGCATCAAAGAATCACACAAACCCACACTGATGGATTGATAGAAAAGCAGTGGATGGCTACAATGGAATATTTTTTTATTAATGGACATCTATGAATAAAGAAATTGAAGTTCAGAGAAATGCTAAGCACACAGCGTGAAAGACCGAGAATCATGAGTGAATTTCAGGGCTTACATGAAATGTCTCATTTATTTTGTGGTAAGATTGTAGATATCAATGTGGTTTTTCATTATTTTATATAATAATATTAAGAAAAACATAAATGCACACTTTGCATAGCAAGTTCAGGGCAGTGAATTACTGAGTGTGGCTTTTCTCGTTAATGTTGCTAACTCTTACCAAACTGCTTCTCCCTGCATGAGTGTGGTAAGAAATGGGTGGATGGGGATAGTGTTAGGATCCACTTCTGAGTAATTGAGAATCGGATTATATAGTGTCCCATGCTGCTATTCATCAAATGAGCCCTCTGAGGAGAAGGAGGTGAGACTCTCATTACCAGCAAGAGCCAAGAGTAAAGTGTGTCCTCTGGATATCAGATCCCTATGAAGTAAATTTCCTGGACCAGATGACAGTTATAGCATCATAGGGGAACTAGTATAACAAAGAGACAGTGCATGGGCCAGATATGGACTTCCCAACCCACAGAACAAGTTGGGGTCTCTTGTTTAGAGGGTTAGCTTGTGACTTGGGGTTCCTCGGGCACTTCATTGGGGAAGTTAGACGTGTTGAATCATGGAAGGACAGCTAAGTGTTAGGGCAGAAGCTCACTGGCACTGGGTACCTCTGGACAATTAATTCAAGAAACTGTGCTTGCTGGCCCCTAAAAGCTTGAGTCAAATGTCTTCTGCATGAAGCTTACAACAAAGTGGCAATCCCCTTTGTTCATTTATTAGCATGTTTGAAATGTTGCAACATGCCCTGGTAAACAAGTATTCTGAATGTTTTTCCCTGGCATTACAATTTGTTTGCTTCCTTAATAAATTTTTATACATGAGTTTTGTCTGTGAGTTTCTGTGCAGATGCTGCATTGGATATGAGAACTCAAAGAAGTAAAATACAGTACATTAATTAAGTTATTTCAGCAAGTATGAGTGCTAACTTTTAAAGAGTGGGCACGAATCAACTTAGTTATAGTTTTAGAGTTTTTTTTTCCTAAAAAGCAAATACTGAATTTTGGGTGGTATCAGAACATGGTAGTGATGTGAAAGCTGAAGTTTAAAGATAATTATTAGATTTTTTTCTGTGTTAAAGACTACAGTTTTCTTGTATGAAATATTTCTGCAAAGGGAACATTTAACCAGGTTGACAGCTGCATTTCCACTACTTCTTTAAGGCTACAAAATTGATTAGCCAACACAATATAATGAAGCTTCATAATCAACAGCACTTCTAGCATTTTTAAACTTTGAATAGATGCTATATGAGCCACAAGCAATAAAGGTTGAACATACTGCTTTATGACTTCAATCTACTAAATGTACATTAGTTAATCTAGTATCTACTTAATGATATGCATAACTGCTTTTGGACTATATGGTGATTAAGCATGAATGGACAACAGATGATAATAATTTCACAAAGGAAAGCTGACATTTTGTAACTCTTGCTTTCTGGTTGTTGCTGCTGATATTATTTCTTCAGCATTTTCAAGACTTTGTTGCTGACAATTTAGCATGACACTATGTAAAACTAAACTATCATTAGTCAGCCACATATCTTGTAACATTCTGGCTATTCTTCCTCTTTCCAAATTTGAAAATGTTTCTTTTGATCATAGTCTATTAAAAAAATTGTCCTCTCTCCTGTTTTCACATCCCAGGGCTGAGATTTGTTTTCCCTTCTATACAATCTCCTTCCATCTAAGAAGGAAATTTATCCTCATTTTGATAAGAATGAATTATGAAGAGAGAGGTGAATTTGGGATCACACTTTTAGTTTTTCAGTTGGGTAAAATTGAACAACACTTTTGCCTTCTGAACCGTTTATTGGTCTCTAAGACATGAGATAGACAAATCTACTTGAAAATTGGTGGCAATTTAAATGACCAACAAACGTAAAGAAAATAGTCAGGGACAAACACATACATATTTTTTAATTGCTTATTATTTTTTTAATGTATCCTGATTTTTTTCCTCTTGCTAACACACGTATTGAAAAAGGGGAAGAATCTGTGGATATGCAGCTTGGATGATTACTGTGCCTGACAGTGAAGGGTGGAGATTGTATTAATCTAGATTGGCTGAGAAGGTAGTTTAAATACTGGGATTTGAAATTGAGAAAAATTACAAAGCAAATAAGGAAAATGCAGTTCATAGAAGAAAGAAATATTGTTGAAGGGCGAGAATATTTGGAGTTTCCCTAAAGGAAAATTAAATGAAAAAAAAAAACTAGCATGGATCTAGACCCAGGGATTCAGAACTTGCAGACTTGCATGTTGATGCAAGTGAAGAACCCAGGCACACTCATTTTCTCAGGGCCTGACAATTCCTTAAAACAATATGACAACCACTGCAGTCGGAATATTTCTAGAATCATTCATTCTAATCCTGAAATTGCTCCTCCAGAAGGCATATTTTTTTTTAGTTTCCAGACACTGTCTTTGACATATTTAAAATATATCAAGGAAGTGAGCAAACTTTCACCTTGAAAGGATACTATTTTCTTGGTTATTTAAAAGAAAGAACTTTAAAAATACTGTAACACTTTTAGTGTAAGGTGACCAAAAGTAGGAACATAGTGAACATCATTTGCACTTAAATATATTTAATAATTCAGTAGACATGATAAGCGAGCTCACACAATTTATCATATTCACAGATAATAGAAGATCAAAAAGAGAAAGAGTTCTGTAATATTTTGACCCACATACAGGAGTGAATTTTATTTTAAAAACTGAATGCTAGATGCTATGAATACTATCTTTGAAGAGGTCCAAATTTTTTACCAGGTGGCGCGTCTTAAAAGCAAACAGAAATCACACATGCATTATGTATGCATGTCCATGTTGTCCTTCAGGGAAACATTGCCCAGCGTTATGCTGCATTGAAAAAGTCATCTCTGGAGTTAGAGATGGCAAGGAGAGTAATAGTGTTGGTCTGGGTTTTACAGTGCTTTAGGGATGAAGCAACTGACTTGTGATTAGCAGAAATTAATAGGCGAACAATGCAAGCAGCTTTTGTAACTTTACTTGTTTTCCCACAAGTCAGTAAGAAACAATAAACCAAAGTGCATTTTAATTATCAAGGCATGATAGACTGTAACTAAATTCTGTATTAAAAACTTGCAGGTGATAAATCAATATAATTAAAACCATACGTGTGCTAATTCCTAATTCCTTGTCTGACTAGCAAAGCAGAATCATTATACAGCTTCACTCAGCTTTTAAGAAATTGAGGACCTATGTCAAAAGAAAGCAACATGGGTTTTTCACTAGCTATGATCAGGTGGTCTGAGGCACTGTCCGGAGAATATTCTGCATGTATATGTGTTTTTAAATTATTTTCTAGGGAAAAGTAACCACCAATATTTATTCAACTGTATCTAGATCATCCCAGTGAACATAATGCCTTCATAATTAAAATGTAAGAGCCAGTTCAGGTTTGGATGGTCTTGCAAAGATTGGATATCTTTTACTTGCTAAATTAACATTAATTAAATATAAGAAACCATTTCAGGGTCCAGTTGCAATGCATAGTGACCATACACACAACAGAATGAAATGCTGCCTATCCTGCACCAGCCTTACGACCATTGCTATGTTGGAGAATGTTGTATTCAGAGTGTTGTCAATCCATCTCTTGAAGGCTCTTCCTTTTGTTTTCTGATCCTCAAACAAGATGTGCTTCACCGAGCCGTGCCTCTCACAGAAACAGGCACATAAAACACAGTTTAGTCATCCTCATTTCTAAGAAATATTCTAGCCGTTCTTCAAGACAGATTCTTTTGTTCTTCAGTGGTCTATCTCTGTCACCCACAAACAAACAAACAAACAAACAAACAAACAAACAAACTCACTGTCATCAAGTCAATAACAACTCACAGTGAGGAAGACTGGAACTCCTCCTGTAAGTTTTCTGGACTAACTCTTACAGAGAGCAGAAAGCTCTTTTTTTTTTTTTCTCTTGGGGAGCAGTTGATGGTTTTGAACTGCTGTCTCTTCAAAAAATAGTGCAAGGTGTGTGTAAGCACTATGCCACCAGGCCACCTGGCCATCCATGACATAGTCCAAATTCTTTGGCAGCACAACAATGGTCCTCATATCTTAATTCTTCTTTTCAATAGAATTTGAGACACATATTGATTAAACTGAAAGATGACAGTCTTCAATTGGAGTACAACTTAATGTAAATTAAAATTCTCACAGCTGGATTTTATAAGCACATCACAATAAACAGAAAAATTTTAAGGTTTCAAACTATAATTTTGCTTGAATCTACAATAAATTCTCTTTGAAGTAATACTCAGTTATTCAAATATGTTTCAAAAGACCTCTTAAACTGTTTGAAGAAGGAAGATGAGACCGTAGACTACAGTTCACCAGCCCTAAACCATAGTATTAGTAATTCTCTTATATGCACGTGAAAGTTTGGTAGGGAATAAGGAAAGGAGGCAAAGAAGTGAAACACTGAATTATCATGTTGCTGAAGAACATGGAGCATATACTTAGCACATGTCATTAAAAGATGGGCATTTAGAATGCTCCACAAAAGCGAGAAAGTCAAGATGTCATTTTCCTTATGATATGTTCACTAGGAGCAGAGATTCCAGATAGAAAATGGAAAAATAAGAGTCCCAGTGAGATGAATTGATCAAGTGGTTGCAACAATGCATTAAAATATAAGACCCCTTATAGGGATGACAAGTAAGTACCCAGACTGTTTTGTTCTGTTGCACATTGGCTGGCGATGAGTTAAAATAGATTCAATGGTCCCTAGCAATAGCAACAACCTGGTCTGCAAGACTTACTTCCAGTTCCCCACCCATTCTCTGGTCACAGCAAATGGACTCTCATGCAGGAGATGACACAGCTTTGGACTTCCTCTGACTTCCCTATTGTCAGAGATGTCTCCATGGCCTATCTTTTTTTACCCATTCTGATGACAATCATTCATTACACACCACTCTGCAGCTATCCTGGGTTCAAGGTGCTTGTTTCACAGCAGTGGCCACACAGTCCTTATAGAAAGTACTCAAGTCTAAGAGGTTTATTAGGGAAGCTAATAAGTAACCAAAATTAAGATCAAGTAAACAGGAAAGGTGCAGTTGTTCATACACAGCAACACCTCTCCTCAGCCTGCGAGGGAGTTTTTATAACTCAGTCTTTCTGCCACATGATGCCTTGGCTTTTGCTTCTTTGGACCAAGGAGCCACGGTGCCTGTCACTCTGCCTTACAGTCCCATAGTGTCAGGCAAGATAAAGAGAAAGTATCCAAGGGTCTTGGCACTGTTCCTCTTGATTCTCCACGCCATAGTTCCTGGTGCATCTGGTTTTTGTGGCCTTCACTGCTTCAGACAGAGAACTTGGACATGGCCCTCAGATTTCTCTCAGTGTTCCAGATGACTCACACACAGAGGAACAGCTTTCATGGTTGAGTCTTTTTTGTCTTTTCATTGACTATACCTATAAGGAAAATAAGGATGGTGTCTTAAGCCACACCCTCAGGGAAGTAGCTTTAAAAAATGGTGTGACTTTATTCATATTCTGTACTAAGTTCAAGTTCAGGACTTAACCCCACCTTAATTTTGTAACAAAGAGCCCTCTCCAAAGATGGGATCATAGCCACAGGACTAGAGTTCAGAATTATAATATATCACTTAAGGAATTATGGCTAGATGTGCCATATTAATGAACTATATCTCAACTGTTCTTTCCTTGTGTACAGTCTTATGCAAAAACACCATACAATATTTATCCCTATATGCCTATTATGTCTTGTAGCATTTTTTCCTGTTTCTTGTATTCTTTTTTTTAACTCATCATTGCTTTTTATAGTTGCATAGTACATAGTACTCCATTTGTGTATATATATATCATAATTTGTGTAGCCATTTATAAGTCGATGGGCATTTTGGTTGTTTATATGTATTCAAGAGTTTGGATAAAGTAGCACTGAGCATAGATTTGCTTATTGTTGACTTGTGGCATTAAGTTTCATTATTTGAGTTTATATATCAAGGAAAATGATTGTTGAAATAAGGAATCCCATACCAAATTCTTGGAAATTACCATGCACTTTTGCATAGTAGGTGTACACTTCCCCTGTCCCCTTTATTGAGTCTCTACTTTAAGATTGTGTGTTGTGTTTAGCCAGCACACACCTTTAATTTATTTTTCTCTGGGGTAATTATGCAGTTTACTTTCTTTTAAAACATCAGTCTTCCTTTTATATCATAAGTTGTTTATACTCTAAAATATTCCTGTCTCTGGGCTTGTCTTCTACTCCCTTTTCTTGTTGTTCGGTGCCTTCCTGTCAGTTTTGACCCAGAGCGGCACTGTGACTAGCAGACTGACACACAGGGTGAACCTGCATCATCCTCAAAAGTGCTTCTATGCCTAGCTCATTGTTGCAGCCACTGGGCCAATCCATGTCTTCTTCGCTGCTCCTCCACTTTGCCAAGCACCATTTTCCTTCTCCAGCAACTGGTTTCTCCAGACAATATGTTCAAAGTATGAAAAGTATATGCAAAGCCTTGCCATCCTGACCTCTAAGCACTTAGACTGTGCTTCTTTCAAGACAGATCTGTTGGTCTTTTTACTGGTCCACAGTACTTTTAAGATTCTTTTCCAGAACCACAATTCAAATGGATGGGTTCTTTGATTTTCTTCCTTATACAATGTCCAATTTTTCATATGCATATGTGACAGTGGAAAATATCATACCAAGATCATTTGAGTCCCCTTTTCTCTCGCTTTGAGACAACACTAACGCAGAACAACTCTGTAGGACCAAGTGGAACGTCCCCTGTGAGTTTCTAAGACTGTGCTTCTTTATGGGAGAGGAAAGCCCTGCTTTTCTCCTACGGAGCAACTGCTGGTTTCAAACTACCAACATTGAGGATTGAAGCTCTAGATCAACCGCTGCCAGCAGAGCTCCTTAACCTCTTTAGAGGACTCTGTCCTCCTTAACCACCTCAAAACATTAAGACCTGATTTGTCCTGTAATAGATGATACTTGCTTTGCTTAAAATCATTTTTGCCAGGTGTTTTCAAAATAAATTATTGTGTTATATTTCACCAATAATAAGTAACTACCTATTTCGACCAATCTCTTAGGAATTTAAATGTCAATGATTCTATTAATGTAAAGCAAAAATAAGAAGAGGTGGAAACAATGAGCCAAGTTTCCTTAATCTTTTTGTTTCTAATAAAACCCCTCCTTGGGTTTTTTGTGTTCTATCTGTTCTTACTCCCTAAGATTTCCTTCTAGATTGTAAGTGTGAACTATAATTCTTTCACTTAAAAGTATTTGATGTTTCCTAGCAACATCAGGATAGTTATAATGTTAAATTCCTTACATATTTCTTAAAAGTGCCTTTCAAATTCCTTTATGCATGGGTCCCATGTTCCTTCTAGTCTCATGTTTTATCTTTGAAAGCCTGCAAAACCTAATGCTTAGGGAGTACTAGAGATGAAGACTTATATTCATTTGTATATATTGCGCGTGAAATTTAAATTATTCTTTATTCTTTCCCTATTTAGGAAAATGGTTCCCTTTAAAGAGATGTTAAAATGCTAGATATACTCTAGTCTTGCTTATTCCTACTAATAATTTCCAAGTGACCACCTCCTTATTCTATGCTTCATCCATTTGTCGTTCATATTCTTAATGGCATGTATCACATTTGAAGGCGGAGAGCAGGCAGCTGGTTCCCATCGTGACACCATGTACAACAATAAACCCTCTGGCCTTGTGACATCTCCATGGTCATTGTATGCTAGTGTCTATTGTCGTGGCCATTGTTTTTGTTCAGAAACTTCCAACCTGGACTATCCCCTTTCAGTATTATATTGTACTACATAGGGCTTCTGCTGTCGAATTTCATTAAGCAGATTTCCAGGGTTTTCTTCAGACTCTATGGAGTCTCTGCTGACATATATCCGCCATCGGCCATGATTGGTATTTGATATAGCACTGACATAGCTTCTGGAACAAATGGGGTGATGAATGTTTTACTTCACACTATGTCTTTTAAGCCTGAATTCACTGACAAAAAACCAAAAAATATCTTTTACTTCTTTTTATGTTTCTTCTTTTTTTGTTGCCTGGTAGATATTAAGACTTTTGGTAGAACACAAAACTTATTTAATATTTTTATGTTTTTGATCAACCCTTTCTGGAGATATGGTTAATAATTTTCACTACTCTTCACTATGCATGCTAGTTTGAGTCTTCTTTAATGGGCTTTAGATTATGATTTCCCACTTTATAATATTCTATTGTTTGTAATGTAAGTGATTTTTCTATAAATACCACTAAAAGTAAATTTTGCAACAAAACAGTTGTGCCACAATGGAGAATGCTTTATTTGAAATCAGAGGATTTTTATTCAGATACTGAAAGAGAATACGCTCTCCTTTGATATGTCGTGTAATATAGAAGTAATAGAGTGCCAAATGAAATAACCATGAAAGATTGATTCTTGTTCAAAAAGTGGGTAAATTCAGATACAAAGGCATCAACTAAATTCACATTTCCTCAGCTTTCTATTTTCTTCATCAAAGTAATTTTAGATTCCATGATGATAGTCTTCATTTAAGTAAAACCAAAAATTCGGTCCAATAATTCTTTTAAAAGTTAAATATGCATTCAAGAAGAATAGCATCTTCACCTTTCAGCAAACATGAGCTATCATTATCACAGGGATCAGTGTGTCTTGGCAAAAAAGATGAAGCAGAACTAAGTGTGCTGGTAAGAATGATAGAAGGAGATTTGGGCACTGGTATGTTATTGCCGGCATTATCTTTAACGTTCACACTACTATCCATGGGCATATTAGTTTTGAATGTTGTGTTAAAAACACACACACATTAGTTTCAGCTGGCTTCCAGTATGGTATCAGAAGTTTGTGGCCATGTTCTCTGCTCTGGCTCAAATCAAGTTTCAGGGCATCATGTTCTTCTAAATAAGTGGTTCTAAACCCTCCTAATGCTACAGCATTTTAGTACAGTTCCTCATGTTGTGGTGAGACCCCAACCATAAAATTGTTTTCATTGCTACATCATAGCACTAATGTTGCTGCTGTTATGAATTGGGAAACACCTGTGAAAAAATCTTTCCACTCTCAAAGGGGCCGTGACCCACAGGGTGAGAACCACAGTTTTCAGAGCTTCAGATGCTCTGGAGAATGATTCACTTTGAAAAGAGTTAAGGTCATGGTAAATTTAAATTCTTGGAAATATTGGACAGAGCTCCTTGATTCCTTTTCCTTTGTCACTAAGGGGCACATTTGCTTCTAGAACTAATCACAAGACCCTCTCCATCTCCAGCAGTGGAGAATCTGCTCTTCTGTTAATTTTCTCATTGAGTTTGTTCATGGACACTATTGAGTAGGTCTGACATACTTAGAATAATACCTATTCTTCATATCAACTGTATCATATGACACAGCTTATTTACAGAACTAACTTTCCCTTTACATCTAGAAGTCCAGAGCTTGCATAACAAAGGTTCAGAATAAGTTAATAGAAGATAATCTCCTATATTATTGGTGAAATGCTTGCCAATCTCCTTTCAATTTACCATACCATTTTCATCACTCAATTACTCACTTTTTGAAATCTTATTAACAGTCTTTCAGCAGCAGACCTTGCTACTTGCATTTCCACCATGTAATTATTCTTTAGCATTTGTTTGTCATTTGTAATGTGGTGGTTTATGTGTTTTTCTGATGATGCTGGAAGACATTACTCAGAACACAGCCAGTTAGACAACTGATTGGAAGAGATTAATATTTGTATGCATTCCTAAGAAAGGTGACCCCACAGAATGCTCACAACACTATCACTAATATTACATGCAACAGAAATAGTGTTGAAGAGTATACAATGATGGTTGCAACAGTGCCTTGAAAGGGGGCTGTTAGAAGGCGAGACTGGATTAAAAACAGGATAAGGAACAGAAATTTCATTGCTGATGTCAGATGGATCTTGGTTGAAAGCAGAGAATTCTAGAAAGATGTTCACAGGTATTTTATTGACTATGTAACAAAGCTGTTTGGAACATAGGAAACTGTGGGTAGCGTGATAATAATGTGTATCTCAGAGCATTTCATTGTGCTTATGCAAAATCTGTACGTGTTTCAGCAGGCAGTTGTGCAAAGAGTACAAGGAAATACTATGTGGTTTAAAATCAGGAATTATATGCATCATCGTTGTATCCTATCATCCAATTTAGTGAATCTCTATGTGGAATAAATCGTCAGAGAAGCAGGATTATATGAAGAGGAATGGAGCACCAAGATTAATTAATAATCTGTGATATACAAAGGATACAATCTTGTTTGCTCAATGTGAGAAGGCCTTGAAGCACTGGCTGATACAGATGAAGGATTGTAGCCTTCAGTATACAAGACTGCAACTTGGGGCTGAGCCCCGGTGGCATAGTGGTTGTGCGCGGGACTGCAGCCCACTGGGACAGAGGTTCAATTCCAGCAGTGGGGCCGGGCCTCCTACTCCCACCACCAGAGAGCAGTGATGCCCCCCCCAAACAAACAAATAAACAAGACTGCAACTTGACCACCTCCTTTCTGTATACTAGATCATTTGATATCATTGTGATCAATGCAGAAAAACTTGGAGTGGTCAGTGGTTTTCTTGTACTAGGATCCACAATCACTGCTTATGTAAGTAATAGTTAAGAGATCAAAAGATGTGACGCATTAATTAGGCAAATCTGCACAAGACCTTTTTAATATTTTGAAAAGCAAGGATGCTACTTTGAGGACTAAAGGATTTGTATTTTAATATGCATATAAAGTTAGACATTGAATAATGTGTTAGTCTGGGTAGACTAGAGAAACCACTCCATAGAAACTTTTATGTGTGTAAGAAAGAGGTTTATATGCAAGAGGAATTCATACTAACCAAGTGCGGTCAAGATTACAAGTCTGATATTAGGTCATATACCTGATACCAGTTCATAAAATGTTCTTCAGCTTCACAAAGCACATGCAATGACACCAGGAAAATCATAGGCCAGTGGATGCAGAGTCTTGTGAATCCAGTGGTGGTAGAAGCATCTCAGTGCTCGCAGGGATCTCTCTGTGGCTCCTCCAGGTTCCAGGACCCAGCATCTATCAGCATGCTGTGATCTGTCTTATCAGCTTTCTTGTCTCTCAGGGAATGAGCCTTTTCAGTAGAATCTCCAATGAAGTGAACCAAAAGAGATAGTGTCTCCTGCTCCAAGAAGGAATTATCAGATTGACAGACTAGACACCATCCCTACACTCTTAATCTTCAACTTGACACCAGATTAGGTGACTGCCGCAGTACCTAACAACAACAGCAGTACTAGCAGAAGACTGGGGGAAGACAGTAAGCTTGAAAACATTTGAAATAACTAGGAAATTATTTGGACTAAAATTACGCAAGTTTTACCAAACAATGTTCAGAGTGTCTTGCAGTTTAAGGTACCTTAATGGTTTTTCAGAAGAGAGCACTTTGCAGGTTAATTCTGAAAACTCCTTTAAGGATGGAGTGAGAGAGAGAAGACATGCCAGGAAATCTGTACACAAGTGTCTGAGAGAAAGTACTTTTAGATTCAAAATCTATTTGGCCTTCTGAAAATTAGTGAGGCTGCTTGGCAGTTGCATTACTTACTGCTAAATCTGATTGAATCCCAGGAGCATTTTTTAAAGGAGAGATTAAAGGAATTGAAGCCAGAAGTTATGACCGTGTGGAAGTATGTACAATTTTTCAAAAAATAATTTCAAAAGGGTCATCCAGTTAATTTAGGAAACACTCTGATGCATTCCTGGCTAAAACTCTGATATTTCTCACAAGAGGTGTCATTTTTAAAGTTTAATTCTATAATACATCGCTAAAATAGTAATAAAGGGATCCTAGAGCATCCATCAAAAGACATTTATTATGAAATGCACATTGCTAGATTGCGAGTCTTGAAATTGTTGTGTAACCCATTAGATAGCACTGCCCTCTCTGCAGTAAAATGCCTTCTACTAAATGATCCCTGTGAGGTGTGTAATAAGCCTGTCTTGAAACTACTCAGAGATTTTGTAATATTCTACAAAGTGATAGAATTATGATAGTTATTAAACTAGATCCATTCTGAAAGCAATAATGTAATGAGAAGTAAAGACAAGGCTGAGTAGGATAAGCCTGAAAAAAATGATGTCTACTCTGTCTTAAACATAGTTGCTACTTAATAGAATTATCAATACACAAGTCACTTGGCAATTCTATCCTACAGAAGACTGAAATCAGATATTAAATAATAACTAGGTAATAAAATGGTAACAAATTATGATAATTGTTACCAAGGAGCAAAAATGAAAACAGGAGATTAATGTAGAGTCTTCTTTGGGTATCATCAAAATAATGCCCCCAAAGCCTCACATTGTAGCTCATAGTGATTCAATAAGATGACGGAGAATGGCCCCCTGTGAGTTTCTGAGACAGTGCAACTGTATGGGATTAGATTGTCCCATCTTTATCCCGAGGAAAACATGGTGATTTCAAACTGTTGACCTTGAAGTTAGCAGTCCAGTTCATAACCACTATACCATCAGGGATTGCTACGTGACAATTTCATCTAAACTTAAAGCAAAACATGTGAGGAATAGGGGAAAGTAGAAAGGACAACATATGCAAAGGTCCTGAGTCACAGAAATAATGTATATGAAGTATGAAAGGAAAGCAGTGGTATCAGAATATACTGAGCATGTGGCATAGTTGTGACAAGGTGTAATGTTAAGTTGGGAATGTCTTGAAAATTGTAACTGTATCTAGGGGCCTGGTAAAGAAATTGAATTTACTCTGCAGACAGTGAAATGCACTTGGGGATTTTTAAGCAAAAACTAACTTTATGGTCATTTTGTTGCTATCCAATAATTCTGGATGCTCTATAGAGAATAGATTTCTGAAGTATAAGGGAAGACAAGAGTTCGGAGCATTTTATATAACTTGCCTAAAATGGATCAAACTTATTTTTTTATTCTTTCTGTTGTAGGGCTGTAGGAGGTCTGGAAAGGGGAAAAGTATGTTCAGTTAATTTATAACAGACAAGTCCCTCAATGGCAGTGAGTTTGAGTCTTATCATAAAATATGTGCTTTATTATTTTAAGGACAATCCTAAAAATAAACAAGAATTTCATAGTCAAATCTCACAAAAGAAAAGTTCACAGAGATTCGCTGTGTCCTAGGAGTCTGTGCTAACCTAATGCTGATGTATCCATAAATGGTAGATGGCACTCCCTGTAGTACTTGTTTTGTTGGGAAGTTTGTTCCACCATAAAGGGTGAATGGTCCTTGTATGTAGCATGGTAAATGTTTTAAATTCCCTTAAATGACTAAGAAAATTCTAATCCCAACAATGAAGCTATTTATCATACATTGACCAGGAGAAATGGCAGCTTTACTTTTCTGTTTGTTTTTTTCTTTTGATCCAGGGGAAAATGTTTGAAAAAAAATGGCTAATTGTTCTTCAGGAAACTGAAAACTTCGTCTACACTTTGTGAATCTTTTTATTCCTTTCTTCCTTTAGTGAAAAGAGAGAAAATTGCTCTTATCATAGCTTATCAAGAATTTCTATACTTCAAACAAAATTCTGAAATATTATGCATGCTTCAATTCTATCAAAACCATAACACCACTGTCTTTCTTGCCATTTCTGACTCATAGCAACAAGCCCCAAGGACAGAGCAGAACTGCCCCATATGGTTTCACAGAGAGGAAATTTTATTTTATATGAAAAGTAATGAATTATACATTTTAGTTTCTGGATGACTCATTAATGAACAGCTTTAGGACTTTTGGAATTGAATTAACTGCCCCGGTAGTTTGACGCTATTCAGATTTCTTATTCTAGGTTTCACAACTTTCAAGGGCCTGAATAAAAATGAAATCCTAAAGGAACTAATATCAGATTTATTAAGAATCTTCTAATTGATGACACAAGCCACTGGCATAAATAGCTACATGATATTAATATCATATTGATAATACTCCCTATGCTTTGATGAACACCATTTTCTATTTATTTCTAACACATCTGTTATGCCCTTTTTTCCACTTTCAAATACACCATCCCTTTTGATTCCCTATTAATGTTTCATTCTGATTATTTATGGGTAATTTTTTAAAAAGTTTTATTGGAAAGTAATTTATATATCATATAATTCAATAGTTCAGCCAGTCAATCATGCCATAGAGAACTGCATTCCCACATCCATTTTTAACACCCCAACATGGTTAAATCACCTTTAAGATGAATTAAGCAATGACAGTCTGTTCTAGTGCTCCTCCCCACTCCCGTTTTCATTAGGTACTCCTGAAATCCCCTTTTCCTTCTTATCTTTCCCAACCACTCATGTGTTCCCTTTAACTCCTTGTATCCATTATTTTTTACTTTTATATGAATAAAATAGTAGAAAGCCAGGCTCCATCTGTACAAATACTTTTCTATTACAATTTCAAAAATTAACTCAGTGGGTATTAAGTTCAATTATAATACTTTTTAATCTTGCTCCCTACATATATAATTCTTGTAAATACTTCCAGATTGTGAGTGATGTTAAAATTCAGGAGTTATGTTAGGAGTAACACACATCAATATTGATGCTGGCTTGCCTTCTCAGCTGTAGTATAATAACAGTGCCCTTTTCTTGCATTTGAATGAAGTATTATTAAGTCTTGAAAAATTAGTTATGCTATATGAAGTCATATTTTTAAAAGACTGACAGTGGTAACATATAAAAATTATTTTACTGTCACAAATGTTCACTGCATCAGGGTAGTTAGAAGCCAATCTTCGAAGAATTTCCTGGCATAATTAGTTAATGTTAAAAAATTTTACTCTGTGGTTTCTGTTGTTATAAACCAAACATTAAAGATAAGTTTTTAGTAAAGCAAAATTTCTTCACTCTTGCTTTTCTGCATTTTTCCTCCTCTGCAATCTGAAGGATTCTATGAAGATATTAATTCTTAGTTTTTTATAGTAATCTTGTTGCTGAATGTCATCGATTCAGCTCTGAATGAAAGAAACATTGCCTGCTCCTGCCCAATCCTTACAATCATTATATTTGAAACCACCACTGCAGTCACTACATCAATATATTCTCAGGAGGGTCTTCCACTTGCAGATCCTCTACTTTACCGAGCAAGATATACTTCTCCAAAGATTAGCCTATGTCTCAAATTTTATGAGACAAAATTTTGCCATATTCCCTGCTAAGAAACATTCCGACTATTCCTTACACCTTTATGTCTATTCTTCTGGGAGTGTGTTGAACTTTCAAAAGTCTTCATCAATGCGCAAACTTAAATGAATCAATCTACTCTAATCTTCATTATTAGTATTCAACATTCAGATACATAGGACACATTTGAAAATAATATAGTGTGGGTAAGGTTCAAATTCATTTTTGCTCTTTAACAGACCTATCCAATTCAATATATCATTTGATTTCCATGGGTATTGATTGTGCATCCACGTAAAATGAAATCCTTGATAACTTCAATCTTTTCTTAGTTTATCATGATGTTGTCTATTGGTCTGAGCATTTTGCATTCTTTACACTGAGTGTGAGCATTTTGTATTCTTTGTACTAAGTTGTACAGATGCTCCATTCTTATTTAGCTAGTCCAGCTTATTTCATAATTTGCTCAGCATACTGATTGAATAAGTATAATGATAAAATATAACTGAGAAACATATTTCTTTATTTTAAACAGCACACTATCCTCTGGTTCTGTTTAAACAGCAGCCACTTATCTATGTACAATCTGAGCACAATTAAGAGTTTTAGAATACCAATTTTTTCACAGCAGTATCAATAATTTTTATGATCAACCCAGTTGAATGACTGTATAGTCATAGATATTATTAATAGATACTACCAAATATGTCTTAGAGATACAAAAAGATATATCTTATATTGATCTATAAGAAGAGTAAACTAGGTCAACAATAGCTTACTAGAAAACAATAAACTGACACATGAATAATGAATCTTTTCTCTCTGAGGAGATACTGATATGTAACAAAATGATGGGATTTTAGCAAGTACTTTATTCAAATCATAAATAATTATAAACATTGCAGCTGTATTGAGGTCATAGAAGCTTGTCTATCCTTACCGAGGTCAATGAATATTAACATTTCATAAGTATTTACCTCGTAAAAATTGTAGGACCTAGCATATGTGTTTATCAGATTTGTTTCCTTTCTTTATACTTACTTAATCTGTATGCAAAGCAAATAATACAAAAAATGAGACTATCTAAATTTGAATAGATCACCAGGACTGGAGGAAGTCTCATTAACAATATGTGATATATGGATGACATTCCCTTGCTGACAATGTGAAGGATTTGAAAAGCCTGGTGGTGAAAATTAAATCCTATAACCTTTACTGCCATAGCATATCTTTTACCTTAGTTCATTTAATTATTGGAACAACCTTATGAAATGTCTCCAAACAAACAAACGAGAAAATGAATTTTGCAACGTTTAAAGACATGTTCAAATTTCTAGAGCTCAAAGGCCAGAATTTGAATAAAAGCATCCCAATTTTTTAGGGGGGAGGTTAAATAAATTTTTTTTGATAAATTAAATTGAAATAAATTTGCCATTAAATTACAGCTTTAATACCGAATTTGTGCATTTTCAAAAAAAATTCAAATGCATAGATAAATGAAAAAATAAAGCTTTGTTGGGAATCTAGTCATCTAGGAATAGAATGAAATTAGTTTCAAATAGGTTTAGGGGATCTTACCTCCAAATTCATTGTTTGTTTTGGATGATAGTATTCTTTTTTCCCCCAATAATTTTATTGGGACCTCTTATAGCGCTTATAACATTCAATACATCATTTGTATCAAATATATTTGCACATATGTTGCCATATTCATTTCCAAATATTTTCTACTTGAGCCCTTGGTATAAGCTCCTCCTTCCCCCTCTTTTTTAATATAGATTTTATTGGGGGCTCTTATAGCTCTTGTAGCATTCAATACATCATTCGTATTAAGCACATTTGTACACATGTTGCCACATTCATTTTCAACCATTTTCTAATTGAGTCCCAGGCATAAGCTCCTCTTTCCCCCTTTCCTCTAGCTCTTTTCTTCTCTTTTAAAAACATTTACTTAGCACCTAGTATACTCTCCATCAAGCTGTTGGGTGGCTTTTGCTGCTCTTTTACAAATGAGAACATTGGAGCCTCAGGAAAAGAGAAATAGGTTTTAATTGCATAAGAAATGAAAAGGCCATATTTATCTTTCATACCTGTAAATGATGTCCTTTAGAAAGAACTATACATTCAATGTAAATTGGCCTTAATGTTATTTATTATTTTAAAAGTTACATATAATATGCAGACATCTGAGGGAAAATAGAAAACTAGAAATGCTAGAGTTCCGAGTCACGCATGCTTAAGTTTATGCTAAACAACACATATTTAAGAGTGGTTTTTGATCAGTAAATTACTTCAGACAAAATCTTTTAAAGTACACGTGTGTTAGATCAACAAACAGAAGTCTATCAGATTGCTATATACATCTGACAAGATCATGGAAGAGTCAGTCAAAAGAATAGTACCTTTTAAAGTGTGCAAGCACAAATTGAAATATCTAGGGATATACCTAACTGAAAAAAGATAGATTTGTATATGGAAAACGATTGAAAACTACTACAAGAAATCCAAAATAACCTCCACAAATGGAACAATATCCCATGCTCATGGATCAGAAGACTCAGTATAGTAAAACTGTCAATATCCATGGCCCTATCTAATTTTAATGCTATCTTGATATAAATCCAATGTCTTTCTTCAGGTATTGAAACACTGTGTAGTAATTTAATATGGAGAGGGATAAAACTCAGAATTGAAAATAATGACTCAGGAAGAAGAACAAAGTTGGAAGGCTTGCTTTACCGGACATTAGCACCTATTATACACTCACAGTGGTCAAAACAGCATGGTACTGGTAAAATTACAGATAAACAGACCAAAGTATAAGACCGGGAAATCCAGAAATAAATACATCATCATATAGACAATTGTTGGGTGGCAATGGCCCCCAAAATATTAGATGTGAAACAATGCTCTCTACAACAAGTGGTGATGGGAAAAAGATGGATGCTTACAAACATGCATAAAAATAAAATAAGACCCTCACCTCACTCCATACACAAAAATAAAGCCTTGGAGTACATAGAACTTGAGGTAAAATCCCAAGCTATTAGGGTTATCAGTGAAAGAATTGGTACATACTTGAGAACTTGGGCATAGGGAATACATAGGCTATTCAAAATAGGGAACAGCGTAAACACAGAGAAAGCACACATTGGTAAGTGAAATATACTGAAGATAAAACACATGTGCACATCAAAATAGTTTGCCAAGAGAGTAATAAGAGAGTTCACAGCCAGGAAAACATCTTTAGCAATGATGCATCAGAAATAGGACTTATTACTAAAATCTACTAGCCTACAAAAAGAAAAAAACTAAACCACTGAAGAGTTGGACAAAAGACCTGAACAGAGGTTTCACAAAATCAGACATCCAAATGGACAATAAACAAATGAGAAAATGTTCCGAATCATTAGCCATAGGGATATGGAAATTAAAACAACTATGAGGGTGTGGGGAAAAAAAACAACTATGAGATACCTACCACCCTCAAAGATAGCCAATTCAAAAAATCATAAAGCAATAAGTGCTAGAGGGGTGTGGTGAGAAGGGAACTCTCATCCTCTGCTGGTGGTCCTGTAGGTATGTGCAACCACTATGGAAATTGATCTGGTGATATCTAAAACAGGTGAAATTCTAGCTAACACACGATTCAGCAATTTCCCTACTGGGCACATAGCCACAAGAAGTAAGAAACATGTGCTTGCTTTGGCAGCACATATGCTAAGAAGTAAGAAACACACCTTTACCAGACATCTGCACCCCAATGTTCATCAGAGAAGAGTTTACAATCAGAAAAAAAATGGAAGCAACTTAAATTCCCGACAACTGATTAGTGCATTAAAAACTCAGATATATACTTACAATGGAGTACTATGCCTCCCCCCAAAGCAGTAATGAACATATAAAGCACATGGTCAAATGGGAAGAGTTGTAGGAAATTAAACTCAGTGAAGTTAGCCAAGCACAAAGAGACAGTATAGCATGAGTCTACTGAGGTAAGTTCAAAAGGCACAATGGGCATAGAGGATAAGCTCCTTAATGCATAAATCCCAGGTTGAGGTCCAGATACTCTGGCGCGGGTCAGAGCCAACCTAGGGGTGTTTCTGGCATTCAACTAAAAAGAAGAGAGAAAGGGGGGGGGCGGGAAAGACACGGGGAATCTAATTCACCCTTGCAGAGGGTACTGGGGGAAAGAATTGGGGGACCAAATGTCATCCCAGTGTCCCGAGCATTGAAGGTAAAATACTAATACGGAAAAGTGAACTAACAGAGAAGACTGCAGGGCTAGTCCCAATCCAAGTAACATTGCTGCCCTTCCTAGAAGGTTCTACAGAAGACAACACTGAAAATATAGCCCAGTGTGCAAGGCCAGTCTGTTCAGACCACACGGCAGCAAACTAATGGGGGTGGGGAGGGGGAGAGTTTGAGTAGAGACAGAGAGAGAGAAAGAATGAGAGCATTATCATGCTCCACCAAGCCCTGAGGATGACATTCCTGCTCAGAGCAGCCAATGCCCAGAGAGAACATTATGAGGCATGACACCTCCTAACTGACCTGCTGCACTATGGGGTCAGCCCTGGAGACAGTGTGGAAAGTGTCCCTGGTCTGACACCCCTACCCCCACCCCCAAACTCATACACACATACACACACAACAGGGTTAAATACGAAGAGGGTACAACCGGACAGTAAAGGAAACAAAGTAGCAAAATGAGGAATCCTGAAAATATACTTCTGAGTTGGGAGCCCAGGCTTGGCATCTAATCAGACTCAATTCAAATGCATTCATAAAGGTCAGCATATCGAAGTGGAACTATTTATAGGCTTTTTTTTCCTTTTCTTTTTCTCTACATCTAGCTATACAAGATAGGCAAGATAAACAAACCATAGGAGAAAACAACTGGACTGACATTTCAGGAGGCAATGGGAGAGGAGGAAGCAGGAGAAAGAGTTTTTTGGGAAGCCAACAAACTTAGAGACAGTGGAGCAGTTAGGGATCTAAATCAATGGTGAGAAGGATATAGAATGCTTGGTTTGGGTTTAATCATATGTGATGTCTCTGAAAAGAATTACTGAGAGCTCAAAGAAGGGTGAGCATGATGGCAGATGAGAGGAAAACAAAAGGGAATAGAAGAAAGAACTAGGAGACAAAAGCTATTTGTACATGTACAAATATGCACGTGTGCAAATATATTCAAGTATAATAATAGTGATGTAGTTCTATGTACATATATTTACATGTGAAGTATTAAGGTAGCAGATGGGCGTTGTGGCTCAACTCAAGTCTTCCCTTTGTTCTAATAACTGGCATCCTGTAATGCTCAACTTGTCAACACGATCACTGAAGATAAAATGGATGCATAAGCAAATGTGGTGAAGGCAGTTGATGGTGCCCAATTATTATAGGATATAAGGTTTGGAATCTTAAAGACTTGAAGTTAAACAAATGTCCAGTTAACAGGGAAGCAGCTAAGTACACATGGAAGAAATACATCAGCCTTTGGGATCACCAGGTGTCAATGGGAACAGGTAACAGGTATCAGAAGAATCAAAACAAACCATTATATCTCTGCAAACAAGAGGGAAACTCAAAGCCCATCTGTAGATAATTGGATATCCCCAACAGAACGGTCAAGTAGAAAGAACAATTCAGGCGGGGTGTCACACAGCAACAATGAAACACATAGCGCTCTTCTAGTTCTGGAATGCCTCCTCCCCACCTCACTATCATGTGCCCTGGTCTACCTTACAAATTCTGCTAGACTGGAGTATGTACATTGGTACACACAAGAGCTCTTGACTCACAGAATCCATGATAGACAAACCCCTTAGGAAGAGCAGTGGGGATAGAAGTACCATGAGGGTAGGGGAAGGGCGGTGAGGGCAAGGGGAAGAAAATGATAACTGTTCACAATGAGGGATATTAACCCCATCTGCTGCCCAGAGGGGGTTGGATAGCAGGGATGTGAGTGAAGGGGGACACCATACAGTGTAAGAAATAAAAAAAACAATAATAATAAACAATTGATCAAGTGTTCAGGAAGGAGGGAGGGTGGGGATGGAGGGGGAAGAGGAGCTGACACCAAGTGCTCAAGTTGAAAGAAAATGTTTCAAAAACGATGATGGCAACATATGGGCAAGTGTCAGTCAATTTATGAATTGTTATAAGATCAATAAAAGCCTCCAGTAAAATGATTAATTAACTATATATATACATGTGTATGTGTGTATATATGTATATATATGTATATTTCACTTGTCTGAGTCTTTCTAAACTCACTAGCATGGCTTCAATATTAAATCAGAAACACTCTATAGGACTGACCAGAACTGCTCCCTAGAATTTGGCTGCTGTAAATCCTTAGGAGAGCAGAAAGTCTGTTTCTTCCACAGAGTGACTGGTAGTTTCAAAATGCATATCTTTCAGTCAATAGCCTGATGCTAATGTTTAGCCCTGTTAAGATGCTTTAAAAGTGTCCAAGGGAAAAATACCTTAAGAGAATCTTCTCAGCCAGTCAAAGTCATTGCAGTGAATTTAGCTCAGAATGTTATGATGGCTGTCTTTTGGATAATATCTCTTAATTTAAAAAATACAAATTGACATTTGATAGATTTTCTCAAAAACACAGAGTAATCATTAGAATGTTTCTAGTACAACAATACCCTCATACAATTTTTAAGGGTAGCAAGAACTCCCCGTCCATAATTTTCCTGATGGAATCACTGTTTTTTGTTTTGTTTGCTTTGTTTTTACCATATTGACCAATTACTCAGTGGAGTTGTATTCTATTATTAAAATGTGGCTTCAAGATTGTAGGAAGCTTTACTATTAATCTGTGGTAGGCAATTGACACTCCTTGCTTGAACCAAGTGAGGGAAATGTGATTGCAGGCCTCAGTGTGAATTGTACAACTCAAAGAAAACCCAAATCCTCCAAATGGGACTAGTAGGCAACATAGTGATGGAGGGAGAAAGAGTCGCAGTTGTAAAGGATTTTTGTCTTCCTTGGATCCACAATCAGTGCTCATGGAAGCAGCACAAGTTTATGGACACAAATTGTTTGTTGAGGGTAAAGTAGCTATTATATGTTAAAAGTATAGATTGATTTCTGAATCATAGAAAATACATACTTTGGGGTATTCTTTTGATTATTATTTCTTTAGTTCATTATTTTATTCATGTATTAATTTTTTGTTTTTGTTCTTTCTGTTGTAATACTCTCCGTAACTCATCCTTATAAGCTCAACCTTTAGCCTTCCTGCCAATTTGATGAGAATCCAATTACTTGGGTAAGTTTCTTTTTTGCTTAAACTAAGAAAGACAATTTTATTTTCTTTAACTAGCTTTTACTGGTAGTCTTCATTCTATTTTTCCATGAGTACTAGTTCAGGAAATTAGTTGGAGAATGTGAGCTAGCTTAAAAACTAAAGCGACATCTTAAAATTTAGTTACAAGGAGAAATGCCACATAAATGTAGGATTGTATCCACATCTATAGGGAAAGTTATTTCTAAAAACATTTGCTGCTATTTCTAGCCATGATTCTTCACTAGCAATCTTTAAAGTTATTATCATATGCACTTGCATCTTTTAGCTCTTTGTCTGCTTATTTTTAAATTGACAGAGGCATTATCCAGAAAAATCTTACCAAAAAGCAGATCAGTGAAAATAAACCTTTAAATTATATTTATTCTTAAAAGTTTAAATACTTAAACAAGCTCTGGAAACCATCAACTCCATATATTTCAATGCCTTCATTACATAGTGTTGCAGCTACTATAGTAATAATTGTGAGTGAGGCAATGCTTTGTTCTTTTACTCATCAAATCACTATGAGTTGGACTCACTTCAGGGTATCACCACCACTACATATGCGTGTCTGCTTAAACAGAAGCTCCTTTTACTTAATCTTTACTTCTATTAAACTGTCTACCATTCACCCAATTACTGAGCTGGAAAAGACAAAAACCAGAAACCATACTTAACCCCTCTTCCTCTCTGTTTTTCACAACTTGCAATTGATTCAATTTTTTGATTTCCAAAATATATCCTGAATGAAATAGTTTATCTAACACCCTTTGTGAAGCAGAGAGGTTCTGTGTAAGCAGCAAAAACTTTATATCCCATTTTTTCAAGGAGACTAAAACTTTACAAGTATCATATGCTACTCTAAAGACACTTTTACTGGGTTCAGTGGCTATCCTTCTAAAGCCATGTCCACATGCTAAAAAGTGCAAATTTTTACCTAATTTGTAATGCAGCCATTGCAGATATAATAGACCATTAAAATAAAAGCCCTAAACACACTATCATTTAGTCAATTCTGACTCAAGGAAACCCTTTGAAGATCTCTGAAACTGTAACTACTTATGGGAGTAGAAATCCCAGTCTTTCTTGTGCTGCATTGCTGGTGGTTTTGAACAGACGACCATGTGGATTAAAGCCCCAAGTGTACTGGCTATACCATTAAGAATTAGATAAAAGATCTTGGGCTAAGATAACATTCAGCGAGCCCTAAATCGAAAGACAAGCATCCTTATAAGAGGAAGACCGACTGATGTTTGCGACAAATAGAGAGGGAAAAGCTATGTGGAGATAGAGACCATGAATCAAGTGAGCCAAGGAGTTGCTACTGAAGAGACAAGGAAGGATTTTTTTATCTACATTCTTGTGAACACCACGATTTTGGATTGCTATTCCCGGATTGTGAGAGAGTATTTTTATTGTTTTGCTTTAATTATGTAGTTTTTGTTATTTTTTCTGACAGCCAGAGAAACCTCGTAACATGCTTGAACAATTGTTCAAGTTCTACTCTTTAAGGCTGTATAGCATACTTTTAAAGATTAATCAGAGTACGGTCCAGCCAATTATCTGATTTATTAAGTGATGCTAAAAGTAGAATAAGGGAAAATTTTGACCTATGAGTGAAGTTAGTATAAAGATTTTGCCTTTTAACAAATATCTTTTGCATTTCTATTGACATACTGGGTATTAGGAATTCAGGTATGAATGCAATTTTTCTGGGGGGAAAAGAACACTAGGGAATTGGTGAATGCTAGCAATTGTTTAAGTAAGACTTATAATCGCAGCAAGGATTCTTTGTGCTGAGGGTTAAGTATTAGGCTGTTAACCTAAAAGTCAGCGACTGGAACCAATCAGCATCTCTGTGGGATAAAAATGAAACAGTCTACTTCTGTGAGAATTTGTAACCTTGGCAACTGTATGAGAGAGTTTTGCTCCATCCAAAGGCGTCTTTGATTTAGAACTGACTTGATGACAGTAGGTGTGCTTTAAGAGGGCACCGGTCATCCAGGGGAAGAGTATGGAGCCAGTAATCTTTGTAATCTATTATAAGTCTTAAAACTATATAATGTGCACCACTAAGTTCGAGAAGAAAGATTTTTAAAAATCAGTAATAAACGCTTTAAGTGAAACATGTCTTCCAGGAACTCAAAAAAAGAGAGAGGCATATGAAAAGAATATAACTAAAGCATTCAATCTGCTTTGAATGCATTAGTTTACAAAAAGTAAAAGGCCCTAAGAATTGACGAAATGTCAAAATGAATGTTTCAACAAGCAGATGAAGCACTCCATGCATTATTTGTCTTCACCACGAAAGGTGGAAGACAGCTAGCTGGCCAACTGCCTATCAGAGATCCATATTTGTGCCCATTCTAAAGAAGTTACCCAATAGAATGAAAAAATTTTAGAACACTAATAATTTCAGTAGTACATTGACAGAGAACTGTCAGAAATTCAAGCTAGATTTAGAAGGAAATACCAGAAAGATGTTATGTCAGGCAGGGTTCTCTTAGAGAAATAAAAATCAGGACACTTGTAATTCTTTTTATATATTTATATAGAGAGAAAGGTATATAAGATAAGAAAGAAACAGTTAACTATCTATAAAGCAGTACAGATTGCCTGGTGCAACTCACTTGCGTGAGGCAACTAGAAGACTGGCAGTCCTTCAAGTCTTGAGGGCCGCTGAGTAGTCCTCTATAGAGCAATTCAGGCTATCTGGTCACAAGCAGCAAACAGCAGAGCAGGTCACCAACAGTCAGCCAGATGACAGAGTCCAACAGTCCCCAGCTCAAGAGATGTATATTCCAGGAGCATGGCGAAATAGGGCTTGGAGGAACCTCAACTCACAGCAACACAGTCCATGATTAGGTGCCCCATGGGCAGTGTTGCTTGGAGGTCGAAGCACAAGACGGACAAGGCAGCTCTCTGGTCTGAAGATCCGGAAGCAAGAGAGAGGGCGGGACTCGCTGAGCCCTTCCTATCTCTGCCCTTCAATTCATCCCACGTGTTCATTGGCCGTGCTGTCACAACAGACTCATCAATCTTCTGTGGCCATGTTGGCATAACAAACTTACCCACCAGAGATGTTTACTTATGTTTTACTGATAAGGAAAGACATTTGACATGGTGGATCATAACAAATTGTGGATAACCTTGAAAAGAATGAGAGTTCCAGAGTATCCTGTGTACAAATAAAGATCCTGTACAGCCTTCAGCATGCAGAAGGCACACCTATCCTTGCTGAAAGCGAGGACCACTTGAAGCACTTGCTGATGAAACATCAGGAGTGACTGTGTTCAGTATGGATTAAAACTCAGTGCATTAATGGAAACAATGCTTTAAATGAAAGCAAAATACTCACAAGTGGGTCAATAGACAGAGTCATGATGAAAGGGAAAAAGCTTGTCAAGGATTTCATTTTGTTTGTGTCCACAGTCAATCAATACTCATGGGAAGAGAACTCAATCAGCTGCTCAGGACCTTGAAAGTGTCGAAGACCGAAGATGTCTCTCAGAAAAAGACATGACTTTTTTTGTAACTGAAGGTTCATGTGAAAGTTGGGAAATGAATAAGGAAAACTGAAGAAGAATCAAAGCATTCAAATTATGGTGCTGATAAAATAGGTAAATTAACATGGACTACCAAAAGAATAAACATCTGTGTTGAAAAAGTAAAGCCAGAATTGGAAACAAGGATGGCATATTTCATCTTGCTTTAGACAGTTTATCAGAAGAGATTAAAAATGAAACCAAATTCTTTGCAATAGTGAATAGAATGCAAATATTTTTCTAATATTCTCTGCTTCCAGTCAAGTTCCGTGTGAGATCTCCAATGAAATGCAACCTGAACCACTGGCAACTCATTGTCAGTGTACTCGTGCAACTGATTTTGGATGGTCTTCAGCAAAATATTATTTTCATGTGATATAAATTATATTGTTTGACAATTTGTATGTTATTTTGGTCAGCCTTCTCAGTAATGGGTACACATATATATCTATACTAGTCAGTTGGCCAAGTGGATCTCTTTCAAATTTCCTGACAGAGAGGAATAAGTGCTTCCAGTTAGCTGCAGCATATTAATGGTAATTCATCAATTCCTGAAACCTTGTTTTTTGCTAATACATTCAGTGCTACTTGAATTTCCTCCTTTGGTACTATTGGATTCTTGCTCATATGCTACTTCCTAAAATGGTGGAATGTCGGCAGTCCTTCTTGGGATAGTAACTCAAAGAACAGAATATTATACACAACAGGAATCTGGAAAGTTATTTCTAAATCTTTCCTGCCCTAATATGTGAGGCAAATTTTCATTGAATAGTCCATTTTGATCTCAGATCCACAGCCTGTGGATCAGAACCCCTCAGCATGTGATCTTCCAAGCCTCCAGTTTTCCCTTCCTCCTTTATCTGCCAGCAACCGCATGAGTCTGGAAGGATGTGCAGCTAATATCTTACCTTTATGCTTGAGTTGAACTGGGTTAGGCCACTTTCTTTATGTAGTTTACTTTTTTGATATAAAAATTGTCTTTTATACATATGAGTGTCATTTACTTTGTTTCTCTAGAAACCTAACCTAACCTCAAGATACTTATAGTTGTAGGAAGACACATCTATTTATAAGTGATACATGCTTACATTTTCTATTTTAGTGAATACTGGCAATTTTATTGCTACAACTGAGGTTCTGTAAAGAGCTCTGAAAAGTCAGAAAATAATTCATGAAAGAATTCTTGAAAAGCCCTGAAAACATGGATGCAATTTTGTTGTGGAAATATGAGGGAAACAGACATAGAAGTAATACTTTATCAGGTTATAAAGGAAGGAAAATATGGATAAATCACATGGTGTTTCAGTTTAAGCCTATGGTAATAAGCAAGAATAAAATAGGTAATCCTAGTAGGCTAGTTTGACCTAGTTTATAATGGCCCATTTATGTAACAAAATAGTTTCTTATTACCTTAGAAAGATAATAAATATGTTGAGTAATATTGGTGCAATCATTATGACTATTCTTAAGCGAAGGTAGAAAGCATTCTTGCTGTTAGAGGCTGTCAAATTGCTTTCAACACACAGGGATCCTTTGTAGAACAGAGTGAAGCACTGCCTGGTTCTGAACCATGATCACAATTGTTCTTATGATTGGGCCCACTGATGCAGAGACTGTGTCAATACATCTTGTCAAGGTTCTTCCTCTCTTTTATTTCCTATTTACTTTACAAACCATGGTGTCCTTCTCCAGGGGCTGGTTTCTCCTGAAAACCTGTCCAAAGATGTAAGGAGCGCTATCATCATCCATGCCTCTAAAGAGCATACTTCTTTCAAGACAGATTTGTTTATTCTTTTGGTAGGCTACGGTCCTTGAAGTATTCTTCATCAACTGTCATTCGAATGCTTCAATTCTACTTTAGTTTTCCTATTTGTGACAGTCAACTAATCTGGTGTCAGTTTGAGGATTAAGAGTATAGGGGTGGAGTCTAACCTGTCAATCTGGAGATATCTAGTGAGACGTGTGTGTGGGCATGGTCTTCTGAGAATTCTGGGAAATGTGGTAATTCCTCTTAGAGGCAGCAAACAATCTCTCTCAGTTCACTTCCTTGGAGACATTTGACTGACAATATTGGCTCCCTGTGAGTCATCCCAGGGAGAAGCCACATGGACCTACCCTAATGGAACCACACTTCTGAACTTGGAAAAGCCTTGTTGAGACCCCTTCCAGCGTTGAGATATTTACAACACCACTGGATCCAAAGACTTTCTACCCGCCGCTCTGTGATTGTCCTGCATTTGACAACACCATTGTATGTGCCTCATGAGTCTGAAGAGGACTTTATAGATTGGTATCAGACAGGTAGATTGGAATAGACTGATATGAGCTAATAATGGACTTATGATTTTGGACTGGATTAGGTTGGGATGTTTTCTTAATGTATAGTTGCTCTTGTACATAAAACTCTTTCTTATATATGTATGAGTGTCTCCATGAATTTGTTTCCGTAATCTACAGGGACTAATACAGGTGCCCTTGACTTGACTGGGCCATAGTGACCCTACATGCAACAGAATGAAATGCTGCATGGTCTTGTTCCATCATCACAATTGTTCCTACATCCAAATGCATTGATGTAACCACTCAGTTCATCTCACTGAGTACCTTCTCCTCCTTCTCTGCTGCTCCACTTTATCAGACAGGATGTCCTTCTCCTGGGATGGATCTCTCCTGCAATATTTCTAAAGTATGTAAGAATACTTGCAGACTGGCCTTTAAGGAGCACTCTGGCCTTCCTTCTTCCAACACAGATTGGCTTGTGTTTTAGCAGTCCATGATACTTTCAACATTCCTTTCAAGCACTGCAATTCAATATATTAATTCCTCTGCAGTCTTCTTATTCATTGTTCCACTTTCTCATGTGTACGAGACCATGGGAAATACCACGCCTTGGGTTATGAGCACCTTAGGTCTCAAAGCAACATCCTTGCTCTTCCATACTCTAAAGAGGTCTGGGACAGCAGATTTTCCTAATGCAATATGTCTTTTGATCCCTTCACTGCTGCTTTCATGAACAGCGGTTGAGTCAAGAGAAATGAAATCCTTGACAACATCAATCTTTTCTGCAATTATGATGTTACCTATTGGTCCATTTGTGAGAACTTGGGTCTTCCTGACATTGAATTGTAATCTATACTGAAGAGTACCGTTCTTGATCTTCATTAGCAAATGCTTAAATTGTTCCTCATTTTCAGCAAGCAAGGTTATGTCATCTGCATACCACAGGTTTTCAATAAAACATCCTCCAATCCCAGTGCCACACTCATCTTCATATACTCCAGCCTCTCTGATTATTTGCTCAGCATACAAATTGAATCCATATGGTGAAAGGATACAACCATGGTACACACTTTTTCTGATTGTAAACCATCCAATATTCCCCTGTTCTTTTCACACAACTATCTCAATCCATGTACAAATTCCTCATGAGTACAATGAAGTATTCTGGAATTTCCGTTCTTTTCAAATTTATCCACTATTTATTATGGTTCACACAGTCAAATACTGTGGTCATTACATAATCTGCTGTCAATTTGAGGGGATTAAGAGTGAATGGATTGGAGCTTATCTTGTCAATCAGTCCATTTACAGGCACAAAGGGGATAAATAGCTTGCCAGAGATAGGACACAGGCTTTCCCCTTGAGAGACACTGTAGCTGACAAGGCACATGGAGCTACACCAGAGACTTGGAGCTGAAGTAGTCACCTGGAGATATTTTCTTTATTTTCTCTTTTTAATGTCCTTTATTTTCTTCATGATTGATGTTCTTGATCTCTTCTCACATCAGATCCCCCATCTTTACCAAATACTGCATTAAATATGGTCCTAGGATGTTCTCAAAATTCAGGTGGGATAGACTCAAGGTCACATTTTGGCTTTTGTAGTCTTGTTTTAATTTTCTTCAAATTTATCCTGAACTTACATGAGCATTTGATGGTCTGTATCATTATCAATGTCAGGTTTGGCTTTAATGTCAGATCTTGAGCTCTTCCATTATATTTTCTCAGATTAATCAATTTGATTTATACATATTCTACCTAGGGAAATCCATGTATATAAAGACCTTTTGTGTTTTGAATAAAGGTATTTGTTATAAACAAGTAACTGTTTTTTACAAAATTCTGTCATATGATATCCAATTTCATTTTCTATCGCAGTTAATATTTTCCAATTATTCTGCTTTCCTCTTTGCGTCAAATTTTTGCCTTCCAGGAACCATTAATTATAAATTTGATTGCACGTTTGATCAATTTCTGATGTTTGGTAGAATTGTTCAACTTCCTTACCAATAGCTTTTGTGGTTTGTCCTTAAAGTTGAATTATAATTTTATTGATTATATTTCCTTGAAGGTGGATAGATATAATCCTAAGGAGACAGCATTGTACTTCATGATAAGTTTATCTAGATTCTTTTTGACAATGAATGCCACTCATTTTCCCTTGATTGTGTTATTCTTTACATAGTAAATCATACGGTTTTCTGATTCAAAATAACCGATACTCCATTCACCTCACTAATACCTAAGATATTTATCTTTATGAATTCCATTTAATTTTGTCCACTTATAATTTTCCTAAATCCACACATTACGCCCATTTTAAATTCCTATCATCATTCTTTTTTTTTTTTTTTTGTAGTTGTTTCTCCTTACTTTGAGCTGTACTCCATCAACAAGTGAAGGCTTCACTCCCATAAGCTTTACTGGACTCATGTCACGCTTGTTGCCTCTCCTCCAAAAAATTATCTCCTCATCAGTACAATGTCAGGGACCCTGGGACCCGAGATACCCATCCTCCAGCAGCAGCTCTTCCTTTATGTAGGCTTTCAGTCTCTGCCAATACTCTGGTCAGATAAGCATAAGAATTTCTTCCAACAAAATAGGGACGTAATGCTTCTTTGTGTGTATTCTTAGTCCTTGCAGCCCCACTGAATCCTGTTCACTGTGGGTATTGAGGCTAGCTTTTGAAAGACCAGTGACATAACTTCCAACATCACAGCAGCTCACAAGCCACCACAGTATGACAAATTCACAGATAAGTGGTGGCTTACATTGCTACCACCCAGCTAATGCAGCCTTAATTGAACAACCTCTGAAAGAGAATCCTCTAAGAACTGAATGCTGAGTTTAACGACAATTTTTATAACTTCATTGACCTCAGGGATTTTTTGCAGCATATTTTGAAAATCTGCTTTCATTTCTATGACTCCTAGTTATTGTCTTGATATAGCGAGTTATACATTGTACTGTCAATTACAGAGTAAGCAGTACAAAACCACCAGATGCTCTATGGGAGAGCAATGAGGCCTCCTACTCCTCTAAATATTTTGGATATTAGAAATCCATCGAGGCCCTTCTACTCTGTCCTGCAGCGTTTCTGTGAGTTGGAACTTACTCAGTGGTCCTGAGTGAGAGCAAGGGTCGTGTTCTTGGATGGTACAATGAGTTTTAAACCGAATACAACTATAAAGCGTGTCAGGTAAAATCCAGTCAGGAGTCATTAATGAAGCACCGGGTATGTTCTTTCAGCAAGATTATCCCCCAAGAAGACCCATCAACCATGTCTGCTCTGTTATAAATGTTATAAATGGTGTCATCAAGAAACAGTATATCAATTCACAAGCAAATGATTTTGGAAACTGTGGACTGATTTGTGAAGATGATAGGTTTTCTTCACATATAGGGATAAAAAATATGTGTGATATCAAGCAAAGGTGGAAATAAAAGCACCTAATAGAAAAATGATTGGTGTTGACTCCACTTCAATACTTTATTATCATTATTTCAGGAATAACTATTTTTTCTTGATGTCCCTCTCCTGCAAAAGCATATTTTGTGTCAAGAATATTTGTTTGTCATGTATATTGATGAGAGATTATCAGACAATATTATGTTAGCTTTAATAGCATATTGGTATTGTGAGATAATAGGAAATGACAACAACACTTTTATTTCTTTTTTTGTTTTGTTTTGCTTTTTGGGCATCACTGCCCTCTGGGGGTAGGAGTAGGAGGCCTAGCCTTTGCTCCTGTGGAGCTGGAATTGAACCTCCATCCCAGTGGGCCATAGTCCCACTCACAACCACTACGCCACCGGGGCTCATCCCCACTTTTATTTCATGAAACAGAACATGCAACATTAATGACTAATTAAGATAGGATTTTTTTCCCTTTCTTCTCTACCTTTATGAGTATTTTGCAAATTAATTGAGCTTTCTCTCCTGTCTAGCTTCCAGTCTGAAAAGTCACCCACATCTTTTAGATTTTAAGCTGAAGCGAACAGTTCACTCCAAAGCTTGTGCTTATGCTGTAAGCGCTGTAAGCGCTGTTTTTGCAGCAATTCCCAGTAAAGAGGGCACATAGAAGGACTTTGAGGAAGTTTCTTTGTGGTGGGTAAGTGAATAGCCAGAAGGTCCCATAACATGTGGAGGCTAAGGACATTGTTTTCTTGCTTCTCTCTATGCAAGTGTCCTGAAAAATAGAGTTTTGCACTGGGAAGGAGTCTCTGGGTAATTTGGGCCAGGGAGCAGTCAGCACAAACCTGTTGACTTTTCTTCAATCCAGAACTGTTGAGTTCATTGTCCAAGTAGCCATTAGCTTGTAAACTCATGTCATAGATTCCAAGTCCTCGAAAAGCAATAGCACATGGCTTGATTCTGGGGAACCTCCAGTCCTTCAGGATGACAGCAGGAGTCCAGATTGTTGAGAGGGGCACTTGTAGGAATTGTGGCCTGTCATGCTCATCATCCATCTTGATCCCTACCATGTTGGTTGCCTGAGCCCCAAAGTCACCACCTGTACCTCTGATACAGCCAGGCCCCTGCTGTGGTGCCTGTAATATACAGTTGAGAGTCCAGAATTTACAGTATCCTTTGTGTCCTACTTCTACCCACATAATACCTATTTTGCATAATCATTGGAGCTGACCATGTTGATGGTTAAGATGTGGGTGTATCTCAGTTTTACCGTGTTTACATTTTTAATATATTTAGAAGTGATTATCATAATATATGTGGTACACACTCATTTTTTGTTCATATTGTAGTTTATTATATCTATGTAGTTTTACTTAATGTAAAAGTTCTCTAATCCATGAATATTCAGTGAAGTCCTTAAATTACAGGGAAATTTGGCATATAATCATAGTTTCTCAAAGGAACAAGGATTCATAAAATAACTTTTAATGCAGAATATATACAAGGGCTCAATGTAGAGATCTTGATTTCTGACACATCTTTATGGATAGAGTCTCCAAATCTGAAAATTCTTTACATTTAAATAGAATAGTATGGTGATATGGGTTCTGTCTTTCCATTTCAAGAAATATGAACTCTATCAAATTAATTGCAAATTATTTGGAGATTCTCAAGTCAAATGAATGTGATGGTGAAATGACACAAAAGATCATGTCTATTGAAAGAGGTGGGATAGTTATGTACTAACGGTCAATTTTAATTTATTGATATTTCACTAAAACCTACATGAAAAAAATTTGTTCTACAAACAAAATTTTGTCTTGCCATTTGACTGAATTGGGAAAAAAAGTCAAAATTTTATCATGAGTTCATTTTTATTTTGTCATTTTGAGGCATTTTTGACACATTGAACGGTGTGGTTTTTCAAAATAGGCAAGACTTTCCATGGCTTAATATTAAATTGCATCTTGCTAGTTTCAAAGGGAGAATGTGTACTGACAGTGTGGGCAGCATGACAAGTGTGGGTCATGTGAATGGCTGAACCCATTTCAGATCCTCCTCAATGTGACACAAGAGATTAAATTCAATGATTCTGGATAGAACAGTGGTATGTTTTGTGTCCCATGAATTATGTTTAACTGAAAGTTGTCGGAGGTAACTTTATATCTTCTATGTCCAATCTAGAAAACCATAAAAAATTTATGTTGTGACCCTTCAAAACACCTTTGTGTGCTGACAATGTGTTCTAACCTTACCAGGTTAAGTTGCTCAAAAAAAGCACACATAAATATTTGTTTAAACTATTAATTAAAAACAGATTGTGTTGCAAGTTAAGAGAAATGGCTTTTTTTCCTATGCTTTTTCATTGGTGTAATATATCATTGATGTAAATAAGTTAACGGTGAGTGTGCACAGATTTGTGAAAGCCTCAATGAAGGATATCTAATGGAAAAAGATAATGGCAGCTAAAAATTTACTTTCATCCTTCCATGGAATATTAATAATATTGTGGGGAAATTCAGAGACAAACACACACTTTGAATCTGGGGAAAATGGAGTGAGTAAATTCTGACAGGTCTCTCTTCCACAAATATAAAGTCTGGAGGGAATACATGCTGCAGCAATTTGAATCTTTAAAAAGGTATAGTAGGTGAAAAACAAAACACAAGAATTCTAATACAGTGAAAATTTATACATTGTATATGAAATTCGTTCGCCCTTCAGATTTTACTGTACAATCTAACATCATAACTAAGAGCGCATAGCAATTCATACCAGAATATTACCCCAAATTATTCTTTTCTGAAGAACTAAGAAAATATTAGCTCACATAGAAAGAAAATAATAAAATATTTTTTACCTAAAAGATACAAGGGTTAGAATTCTCTGACAAAGTTTTTGCATAGATATTAGATAAGTGCTTCAGCAAATAATTGTTAACATATTTCAAATGAACAGAATGATATAAATCACCACTGGATAAATAGAAGACAGCAAAATTTTAAATTAAAACTACAATAAATGAATTAAAGATAGTTTTATCAAAATAACAGAGATGACAGAGAAATTGATCAGTGATCACTTATATTGGAGAAAGCTTTGTGTCGAGATGCAATTTTATATCAAGAAGCTATACCAACCCAGTCGAACTCAAGCCCATGAGTCCAATGCTAGTTGGAACTCTCTTCCTACTCAAGTTGCCAAAGGTCTACGACACAAACCATCCCAAGAAGGTGGGTGCAGAGCCGTTGAGGCAGTGTTCCCTTCTGTTGTGCGCAGGGTAGTTTAGGGTCTGATCAGACTTGTGGAACTGAGTAATAGCAGTTTTTAGTGAAAGTAAGTGAAACACTTAAGACAAGACATTGTTGACGAAAATGACAGAGTCACTCTAGAAAATAGTTTCACATTTTCAAAAGTTAGAATTACCACTTACCCCATTTTTCAATGTTTACCCCAGAGAAATGAGACCTAATTGTGAAAACATCATCACATGCTTGCTAGTAACTTTACTCATTAATGATTGTGAGTGCAGTGAAGGACTGGGAAATGTTTTGCACTGTTGTATGTAAGTTTCCTGCAGTGGCTCCAACCGACTCAGTGTGATCTAACAGTAACTACTCCTACTGGCATCAAATAGGAAGCAATTTAAAGGCCTTTCAACTGATGACTGGATGAACAATCCATGGAACATGTATACAGTGAAATTCCACTCAGTGTATGAAAAGAATGAAGTACTATTTAACACATGACCCAATTAGAATTAATTTCAAAGGTATGTGTGTGTGTGTGTGGGGGGATTCCATATATGTAGACAGTAAAATGTAGAGATAGAGAACAAATGAATTGTTTTTAAGGGTACAGGTGGTAGGAGGTAATAACTACAGAATGATAGCAAAAGAGAACTTTAGAGGTAATAAAACATGTTTCCTGATTATGGCATTGGTTATAGGAATATATACATATACTAAAATGTATACGTCCAATAGAGAAGAATAAATTTAAGAGCCAATTTTACTGTTTGATTACTTAAAATGAAATTGATTTTCAGGAAATAGCATTTGCTTTTTTCCTAGAGAATTTCTAAATTAATGTCTAACCCCAGATCATCTTTAAAATGGAAAGGCAAGGCATGTATAAAGTTGCAGAAGGAAGATTCTGAAGGCTAACTCCCTTGTCTTTTATAAAGTAAGCATCATTGCATTTTAAGGAATCCCATATTCCTGAAATTAGATTTTAGTTGACTCTTTGAAGTGTATATTTTATACGACTTTGTGAGGTAGTAGAGGAAAGAAGAAAACTACTCATAAAATTGAATTTTGAACTTAATGTTTACATAGCGAAATACATGGAGTATACATCCATTGTTCTCAGAAGAGTTCTGAAGCTACATAGTGAGAGCTGTCTCTATTCTCAGGGGTTCATGTGCTGGTCCTTGGAATGTAACTGTTAAGCATCTGTGCCATTGAGATAAATGCTTCTTTTTGGATTCTGAATAAAAGAAAAGGTTTTCCTTTAGTCTTTCTTTAAAAGGGGGAATGATAGGAAGCATTCTCTTCTTTTATTTTCAGTTACACAGTCTATTTACACTGCATTTTTCATTTTTTTTTTACTGGTCAGGCATTTCCTCTCTAAACATGACTATAAAGTTTCTCCTTGATGTCATTCAAATATCTGTTCTGAGACATCTGTTTGGAAGTAAACACATTCTATCCTTTTGGGATTATGTTTGCACAATCCTTAGAAAGACTGAAAGGAAAACCTTTATATAGGCATGTTTTTCCACACTATTCTTTGACTCCTTTGGGGAATTTTGTCTCTTGCCTTATTTAGGTGGAAGCATTTTTTTTAGAAACTGATCATTTTTCAAGGGTTGGAATTCAGAGCAAGTGATAGTTCACTTGAGGTGCATTTAAACCTTTTCTACAGATAGCTCTTTCTTGATGACCTCAAGTTGCAAACTTCTGACACAAAATGCTTTAAATTTTCTAGAAAGATGAGACTGTCTACTTCAGTAAAGATTCAAAGTTTCTGAAAATGAAAGGGAGCCTTTTGCCCTATGTTAGAAGGTCTCTGAGTCAGAGTCCACTCAGGGGCAGTTTTTGAGTTTTTGATTTTTATCTGAAGATATGTTCATTTTTTTTGGTGATTCCGCATGATCAAATTAATTTTTGTCACCTTTTTAGATATAGCAACTAATTTATTTCTTCTCTCAGCATTTCTTCTTCCTTTACTTCCTATAGACAATTAGGTGTCTTCTGACTTTAAGACACTTTTACTTTTTCTGGATATATGATATTTCTGTATAAGTTCAACAGCACTGGCTGGCAGTTGCTGGATTTTGAGATTCAATAAGGCTCACATAGCATACTTGTTCCTGTTGAAACATGAAATTGAATAACTAATATGAAATTTACAGGGGAAAACACAAAATGCTGAGAAAAATGTGTGTTTGAAGCATAGTTGTCTATAAAAGTAATAATCAAGATCTAAATAATGTGCCATATGGTTTCATCCACATCAAAGAAAAGTGAATAAAATAAAGGCTTTCCTTATTATTAAAAAGTATTTCTTTATTTTCTTTTCTTTAAATGACTGTTTTTTCCCTGTAAATCCTAAACCAAGAAGAACATCTTTATTTGAAATTTTAGCTGGGGTTCACCAGGGCTTCTCTTCTCTGAAAAAGAGACCTAAAGTCTAGACACCTATAAGAGATGAAAAATTTGCTGTAAATTTATCAGAATCCCTGAAGAATATTACCTCTGAGGGAAAATGTTCTGGTATTGAAAATGCTCTATGAATCCAGTCCTCAATTCATAGTCTGCTAAACTAAAGCTTTTCAGATTAAGACTCTGAATAAAGTTGGTAAGACTTTAATTTAGTTTTGGCTCTTTTTTTTGCCCCGAAGTTAAATATTTGCTTTCTATTGATCAGTCAACGGCCATGCAATTTCTTAGTATGGCTCTGACAAGTCTTAAGTCAGACTGTAATTTCCTGTGAAATATACTTGCCCTCAAGTGGGACTAACAAAAAATGTGCTCAATATGAAAACTGGAATAGAGCAACTGCAACATGCCTTTTTCTTTATATTTTTCCTTGCTCTGTCATTTTGCTTTTTCCCACTGCAATCACCTTTTTGCCTTTTAAAGGCAGCTTCTTTCCCGTTGCTGGCTCACAGTGTTTTCCACCTGTTGGTGTAGATCTAACTTACACCACAAGATAGAAAAGCTGCTTTGCTTGACTTTAGTTTCCTGCCAGAATATTGAAGAGATGAACAAATCAGGAGGTGTTTGCACAGGTGCCATGAAATCAGAAGCTGAAGTGCAAAATAAGTGAATGAAAGAAAGACAGTGGGAGGTGAAATTTTATTAGACAAAATCTTAGATCTTTAACAATTAAAAAACCATTTAACAAATGCACAGATAGATTATGAATATGTACCTAACATTAAGCATGCCAGAGTTCTACACATGAAAGCAGAAACTGTACAGCATGTAATTGAATTTAGAATGAGTCTGCATTGGATACCTAATAAAATTAGCCACCATATATCAATCATGTTACATAATTTTTTTCTAATAACATGCATAATTCTAGCACAAAAATAAAGAACAAACATATCCATTGTCATTGAATCCAACTTATAGTGTGCCCACAATTTATAGACTAGAGCTGGATTTTAGGGTTTTCTTGGATGCAATTTTTATGGAAGAAATTTGCCAGTTTTGCTTCCGTGGTGTTGCTTGGTAGTTCATACCACCAGCAGTTTAGTTATCACCTGATTGCAAAATGTCTGCACCAAACAGAGACAGTCTAGACTGGTCTTCCATAAAGTCATACTATTAAGAAAAAGGGATAGAGTGCATATGTGCTGATTGTTTGGAAATATATCTTTTATTCTTTTGAATTTTCTTTTTTCATATTAAGTTTAGTTGTGCTATAGTTTTTTGTTTGATTGTTTGTTTTCAACATCAAAAGCTACAGACACAGATATTCCACTTTATGCCCCAGGAATACAGTGTTGGCATTTGGTTTAGGCTTAAAATATGAATGCGCTCGGGCTGAGCCCCGGTGACGTAAGTGGTTGAGTGGGGGACTGCAGCCCAAGGATTTGGTAGTTCAAATCCAGCGGCAGCAATAGCCGCACTGGGTAGCACCCACTTCAAGAAAACACAGCAATGTGTCGTAAACACATTGCCTCTGACAATGACAGTTATTCTATTTATTGTTTATTTATCTTCCAAAATTGTCTTGCTATCTCAGTTTTCCAAATTTGGTTGTCTAAGCTCTAGACAACCCATCCACTCTTCAATTTCAACATTGCTTGGTTCTAAAGACCAGGTCATCATGGAAAAATCTGTGTATGTGAAAAGGGAGAATAGCCATATTAGACCACAAACTGGACACCTCATTGCACAACTGCCGAATCACTGAAAATTAATGCACAATCACGCTGCATGGAGAATCAATGCACATGCAAACCGGCACCCACTGTAGCCATTATAAAACCCATGATACTCGAGTCAAATGTTGACATTTGCTGTTAGCAGCTATTGCTTTAGTTATACAAACTAGTTGCATGGTTAATCTTTCCCTAATATTGTAAATATTAAATTGCCGGTAATGTAGTGAGTTGCTAAGTGAAGAGAAGTGTGCTTGTCCGGGTAAACTAGAGAAACAATTCCTAGACACACATATAGCTATAAGGGAACTATTTATATATAAGCGGAATAGGACATTAAGAAAGCATCCCAATCCAGTCCAGTACAAAGTCATAAGTCCGATATTAGTCCATATACCTGATACCAGTCTCTAATGTCTCCTTCTGACTCAAGAAGTCACAGGCCAGTGGGTGCAGAGCCCTGGTGCTGGCAAGGGTCCCTTCATGGCTCCTCGCTTCCAGGGCTCAGGGTCCATCAACAGCATCCAGTGGTGGTAGAAGCAACTCATCACTGGCAGGGCTCTCCACGTGGCTTCTCCAGCTTCAGAGGTCTGGTTCCATCAGGGTAAAGCCAAGTGGCAGCTCCTCTGGGTCCTTCAGCTCCTTGGATGCTGCCATCTTGCCTTGTCCATAGTTCATTGTCTCTGAGACTAACTCCCAGCAACTGGGGAGATAGCGTCTTATCTCCTCGAGGGAAATATCGTAAAATTTCCCAGAAGTCTCAGGAGAAAGTCATGCCCACAGGGAGGCCTCATTGGCTGCTCAATGGCTATCTCCAGATTAACAGGCTAGACTTCACCCCTATATCTCAATCATGAAATTAACATAAGCATATGACGGCCACAAAAAGGTATATAATCTGAACCTAGAAAATCGAATCCAATTTTATGCTTCTGAGATCACAGTAAATTTCATTATTATAATCAAGGAGTGAAGTTAAACTACTAGAACACATCCCCTCTTCTTTAAAGAATATATATACCTAGCTATTAGAAAATTATCATGTTCAATTGGCTTATTCTTATTAACAAAATTAGGTTTTGAGGATTCTAGAAATAAGGAGGATAAATAGACCACCATTCTGTATCTCGCACAAATGAAAGAAATTGAAGAAGGAAAGAAATTGAAGAAGGAAATGGCACTCAGCTTTGAGATACTCTGATCAAAAGCAGAGGAAAACAATGCAGGACTGCTTTCTGAAAACAGGCCAGAATCAACGCATCAACAATTCTCATGTGGCAGGAACCATTCCTGCCTGGCTGCAGACCCCATATCATATTGGTGGCCAGCTGCTATGAACTGGGGAAGTAGCTTCAGGAAGAAACACATCTGCCTAAGTTACACAGCCCATGTCTATTCCAAAATATCAGATTCCAAGTTTCTGCTACAAAATCAGCAAAATAGATTCCCAAGTCTTTTTCAAGTTTTCCAGCATCTCTCACCTGGGCAGTTTTGGCAGTCTGTGAATTGCTATAGGTCAGTGCAGTGGAGGCTGCTTTTATAGCCACATTCAGCATGCAGAGCATCACTTGACTCAGGCCACTGTCTGGAACCCACCGACAGACATCCTGGGGAGTTAGGTCAAGTGTGTTTGCTCGCCCTTTATTTGTGATGCTGCTGAGTATTGCCAACTGAGGGTGCTATGTGCTAGGAAGCATGCTGTGTGTGGACTAGAAAAACAAATTCATAAACATGCACATGTTTATATGGGAGAGGCTTATATTCAAGAGGAAGGGAACATTGAGAAAGCAACCCTACCCAGTCCATTCCAAGATTGTCAGTCCAATATTAGCCCATATGTCCAACACCAGTCTATAAAATCTTCTTCAGACTCAGGAAGCACATGCAACGACACCAAGACAATCACGGGCAAGTGGGTACAAAGTCTTGTGTATCCAGTGGTGGTAGAAGCAGCTCAGCGGTGGTAGGGATCTCTATGTGGCTTTTCCAGCTTCAGAGGTCTGGCTCCATCAGGGTAAGCCCATGTGGCTTCTTTTCCACCTCCTTCCATTTCCAGGACTCAGGGTCCTGGCATGCTGCCATAATATCTTGTCAATAGATAGGCTCCAAGCGCCTGAGTCGTCAGAAGTCCCTTACCTTCAATTGGGAAATATGGTGAAATTTCCCAGAATTCTCGGAGAAAGCCATGACCACACAGGGGTCTCATTGACTATCTCCAGATTGACAGGCTAGACCCCACCTCTACACTCCCAATCCTGAAACTGACACAAGAGAGTGACTGCCACACACACAAGACACACAGCTAGCACACTGCAGAGAAGGCACTGATGACTACAAGCCAGACCTACCAAGTGCTTCGTTTGAAGTGTGCCACCATTTTCTTCACCCTACCAATGTTACCTTTCAGCTAGCTTTAAATTGCTTCAGAAGGCTCTGTCCCTGGAGCCTGATCCCCAGTCATTAGTCTGCCTGGATCTTTGCATGCTGCACAGCTATGATCTCTGAGACCAAAGGAGAAAAATCTCCTTTAGGGTTGATTAGGGGAAGCTTCCCTTATGCTTCATGGGCACAAAAAGACTGCTGGATGCAGCTTCAGTGTGCTAAGCAACTGGAGTGCTGAGTGGAGGGAGCACCTAGTAAAGTGACCCGATTTTAAGGGGACGCTATTGACTGGGGGAGGGCGGGGGCTCTTGATTAAAAATTTGGTCTATATGAAGCAACAAAAATGTTCATAGAATGCAAAAAGAGTATTGTAATATAGTTATTTAATTTTAAAATGCCGTGGGACATGGGACAAATTGTTAAAAGCGGGAGGTCTGATCACCTTACCTATAGTCCATGTCTACAGCAGGTGCTCTAATGACAGCAGCTCTAAGGCTCCCTAAGGCATGGATATGAATGTGTCAGCCTGCTCCACATAGCCCCTATAGGCGGTAAGCCTATCGTAGAAGGCCTTTTGCAGGAGATTCTGTTTCTATAATAAATTCTTTATTGGAGCCCATTCACATCTAATACCTCAGACCTCTGGATCCAAACATGCCAGACCTTCCACAGTGTTGGTTCAAATCTTTCTGTTCCCTTTCTCTTTCCCTAACTAAAGGGTACTCTATGGATAATGACTTACCATGGAGGGTTCTTAGGGTGAAGTCAGCAGGTGTGTCCCTGGAGGGGAGGCTACTCTCTGAACCACCACAGGATCACTGAGATTGCAAACAAGAGCACAGGTCCCGGAAGGCCCTTTTGGAAAGTGCCAGTTCCTGCTCCTTCTGAAATGGAGGAAAGTGGGCTTGTTTGCCCTGAAGGAAAGACACAAAAAGGTGCCCCACTAGGCAGTTTTTCAGTCACTCTGCCTGGAGACTCACTGTCTCTCACAATGTTCTCAGATTAAGTGGGGGAGGGGGGAGCAGGTGTAGGGGAAAACAAAGATAGGGAAATTGCAAGTTATAAATAGTCAGAGAAGGGGGGCTGAGCCCTGGTGACATAATGGTAGTGCACAGGACTGCAGCCCACTGAGATGGAGGTTCAATTCCAGCTCACAGGACCAAAGATTGGGTCTCCTACTCCCACCACCAGAGGGCAGTGATGCCTAAAAAAATAAAAATTAAATAGAGAAGGAGAAAACTATCCAAGAAAATAGCCCCAAATCTACATCTGACTTCCCCCTGCTCTATAATGGGAAAGGAGACCCCCAACTCCACACAACCCAAGGGTGATTTTAGTGAGACCCAGTCTGCCATCTCGTCAACTCTTTGTATCCAATTCTGACACTAACTGTCCTTCGATGGTACTCTATTCTTCTTGCTACAATAATTTATCGCAATGGCCACGCAGTATTCACAGGTTATAGTTATAGTGATGTAGGTTATTCAAGAAACTGATAGATCACAGCATATCAGGTTCAGAAAACAGTAAGGACACAGTTCTTTTGTTCTCAGTGCCTCTTCTCAGTCTTGGCAGTATAACAAAACTTGAGCTTAAACAACCCCTATTGAGCAGAGGCAGAAGTATGAGATAAAACTGGAGGCACACTCTTCTCAGATGGGTGATTGTTGGCTAGGGCTTTTATGACTGAAAGCATGGTTGCCCGAACAGAGATTGGCCAGTATTCTCTGGCAGTCTGATTAGTACATAATCTCTCTCCCAAGTTGGGATACCCAGTGACAGACAGACAGACCGCAGAACTAGTGCAACTGCTTGGATGTGCCCAGGGACTGTTGGTGTCCAGAACCAAAGAATGGACTCTTGAATCATAAAACATCAAGCAGAAAGCAAATTTATTGGAAAAGCAAAGAACAGAATCCGGCACAGCAGTGAGTTGCTGCTAAATTAACTTTACCTAGAGGCATTTATCAGTTTTGGTATATTTGGCCTGTCGGTGTCTCTAGGTAATGGACCAATCCCTCTTTTGGCTCGATTTCTCAGATCCAATAATAAAGGGGGTGATATTTTATTCACAATGCCGTCTTGTACGGACATGGACAGGGATGTCAGCATGCAGTGGTCAGCAAAAAGCATCTCAGGTTTGCTGATCGGGGAGTTTAAAATCACCTAGGGTCTGATGACTGCTAGTTCAAGATTTAAATTGCCCCAGGCTGTTGAAATACTCCCCACAGACATCTTCTCACTCTTAAGGTGTCCCACTGGGCAGCTTTTCAGTCACTCTGCCTACAGGCTCACTGTCTCCTGTCTCTCAGCATGTTCTCAGGTGAGTGAAGGAGGACGGAAGTGAAAACAAAGACAGGGAACTTGCAAGGTATAAGGAGAGGAGAAAACTATCCTAGAAAGTAGCCCCAAGTCTGCATCTCACTTCCCCCTGCTCTGCCACAGGGGAGACTCTAACTCCACACAAACCAAGGCTGATTTTAGTGAGACCCACGCTGCCATCTCCTCAACCCTTTTTACCCAATTGTGACACCATCTGTCCTTCGATGGCACCCTACTCTTCTTGCTACAAAAATTTGTCACAATAGCCATTCATGGACTATACTTATAATTATGTAGGTTATTTGAGAAACTCATAGATCACAACAACACATTCAGAAAACACTAAAGATACAGTGTTCTATTGATGGATGATCTCTATACCTGGCTGATTCCTTTCTTATCACATGGTTTATAATTTTCCCTTAAATTTACTGGCCATTTTATTTAGCTTGAAGATATAGTATGATGAATGGTATTTTTGGCTAAATAGAAAAATTATATCTGCATAAATTTAAAATCCACAGTTACACATTTTTAAACTCACAAACTGATAGTCTAAAATTCAAATACATATGTTTTCCATGATTTTATGGGAAAAAACTTCTACAGAGTAAAATTAAAGGCACATAAGTATGCAGAGTAAAGTAAAACTTTGACTAACTATTTTGAGTGACTCACTTCCTTAAATATCCTTTAAAGGAACTTAGAAGTTCTAGGAGAGATATGACACATCTCTTCCAGGGATTTTGAAAATTGTAAAGTGTCTCTATTTCATGCTCAGAGTGGATTTGTGTCCTCAGAAGTGGTCTCTCCTTTTCAAGATAAGAAATTGAATTTGGTGCTAAAGGGCTAAAGCACTTCCCTTTCAAAGATCAGAACATGGCTTTCTATAAAGGAGAGAAGCACTCACTTTTAATCCTATTAAACCAAATCAGTTTACTTTATCTACCAGGTCAGTTCACTATAAAAACTCATTTCTGATCTATGACAGAATAACCTAAATATGGGATATTCAACATGGAAGGAAGACTTTAGATCTTTATTTCTGTATAAAACACACCCACCCACACCACACACATGCATGATGATATTAAATTTATCTCTCTACATATATCTATCTTCCAACGTAATGCAAATATTTTAGTAAACACATATTTTGGGGTGTTGTCAAAAATGGTTTGATACATAGTGCCACTAAAATGGGCAAATAAAAAAGATAACTACCATTATATTGTCTCATAAAATTATAAGTGATGTTTAGGGATTTTTCTAGAAGACATCTGTGTGTGTGTGTGTGTGTGTGTGTACAGTTTAGTAATAACACAGCAGATAGAGAGAAATGTACAGCTCAAGTATATCATATTGCTATCTATGTTTTTGTTAGCATATTTAATATCTTTATTTTTAAAAGAAAAACCTCCCATTAGTGATATACATTTCATTTGTATCATTTTTTAAGTTGTTGTTGTTGTTGTGTTTGTTTTGGGGGGCATCATTGCCCTCTGATGGTCGTGGGAGCTACCCAGCACTGCTTCTGAGAACCGCCGCTGGATTTGAATTGCCAAGCCCGTGGGCCGCAGTTCCGCACTCAACCACTTATGCCACCAAGGCTCAGCCCATTTTTTAAGTTTTATAACTACTTCTACACATTAAATTATTGCTATATAAAAATATGCTCACCAAATTTAATAGCATTAAGCTTCCATAAACTGGTTCAACAGTTTATGTGGATCTTCAAATTCTTTGAGTTACCTACCAGTCCAAACATTTGAAAGATGTGTATTATTGGAAGAATTTGTGATAATATGTGTCTTTTACATATCATGTCATTGCTCAGTATCACTTTTATTATCTTTATTAGAAGTACTGAAACATACATGTTGGATTATATTCAATTTTGAGAAATAACTAAAAATTTCAAACATGAATTTATGATTTACTTTTCTTTTCCAAATAAAAACACAGGTAAATTATAATGGAGTAATACACAGCAGAAATGATCTGATTAAAGTGGGCTAAGATTTAAAACATCATCTTTTAAAATGGAAAGAGCTCAGAGATTAAACATTGATTAGTAAAGTCCAGTATTTAATTAAGAGCTTGTTCTCAGATTCTTTGGTCTTTCAGCAACAACTGCCACAATTGATTGCTCATTGCATTATCTTCCTCACCTCTTTGTTTTCTTCTGATGAACGCTCAGCCTTGTCTCGTTTGTCTCTGCAGTTCTTTCCATGCCTCTTCTCCCATTATTGAGCTACAAACGCTTCATACTAGGTCTCTGAGTCACACTGGATTCTTTGTAGCGGAGAGTCTTAAACGTTTTCCACTTTCAACCTCTTTGTTGTTGTTGCTGTTGTTGTTTGGGCATCACTGCCCTCTAGTGGTGGGAGTAGGAGGCCCAGTCTTTGCTCCTGTGGAGCCGCTGCTGGAATTGAACCTCCATCCCAGTGGGCCACAGTCCAGCGCACAACCACTACGACACCGGGACTCAGCCCTCAACCTTTTTCACAGGAGAATTATTTACATTATCCTGAATAAATAATTATGTAAACAAGGTATACAAATCAAACATTGACTGCCAACAAATTGCAATTAAATTTATCTTAGAAATTATGTGATGCACATATAATTTTATGTCTACTAAAGACTAAAGTAAAACTGCATACTAGTGAGCTGGATGTGTTTGTTTTTACATAAAAATTAAATCTTGATGTAATATCTGACACGCGGGATTTAGACTATCTTCAACCTTTTTCAGTTAATTGTTTGATTTTTATAATAGTCAATGTGAATGTTACTTTGCATGAATACACAGATCAAAATGGCAGCAATCTGTTTAAGGACATGTAATAAATTATTGGAGATCCTGTCCTACTCTCAAGTCAAAACTCATTTAGTTAATTTTTAGGAAACTCAAGTTTTAAACTCATGCTACTTAATAACTTGGCAAAATCTTCTTCAACATTTAATGTAGGTGACTGATGTTATTTCAATTGAGTGTAGCTTGTGCACTCAAATTGTTTGTTTTTTTATAATAAAATCTAAAGGGAACTGTTTCTGAAACTGATCCCAGGCATTTCTGATGATCTTATATATAACTCTTAAAATTTTATCTTTGGGAGGGCTATTTTCAAATGCAAAATTCTCTTTAGTTTAAACATTTCTAAGACCCATTATTCCACCTTATTTTTTCATATGCTATCTTTTAGTTAACTTTCAAGTTTATCCTTCAGCATATATATGCTACAATATTTTCCTATAAGAAACGTTTTATTGGGAGGTGGGGGTGGGCAACACTGCCTCTGGTAGTCGTGGACGCTATCCAGTGCCACTCCTGAAAGCCGCCACTAGATTTGAACTGCCAAGACTGTGGGCTGCAGTTCAGCACTCAACCACTTAAGCCACCGGGGCTCAGCCCTAAGCAACCTGTTTAAGTTCCAAAATTAACTGACAAATAGCACAGTTTTGAAAGTTGTAGATCATTATGAAAACAAAGCAACCAAATAAGATTTCTACTAAATCAAAATTACAGCTATATCTATTAATTTAAATAATTTGTTCACACGTCAACATTTTAAGAGTCAACTCTCCTTGCATGAAGTAATCAACTCTTGATATTGTTCTTAGTAGTAATAAAATGTTTGTAATCTGAGTCTGTCATTGAAAAGGCTTGCAAGGGCTGAGCCCCGGTGGCGTAGTGGTTGTGCGCAGAACTGTTGCTCACTGGGACGGTGGTTCAATTCCAGCAGTGGGGCTGGGCCTCCTCCTCCCACCACCGGAGAGCAGTGATTGCCCCCCCCCCCAAAAAAAAAAAAAAGAAAGAAAAGGCTTGCAATCAAGTAATTATCAGGGGCACAGCTTTTAATGAAGTTAATAATTTGGAAAGTATTGGGAAGTACCAGCACCTACCTCTGGTGATTTGTGTGTGTGGGGTGTGTGTGTGTGTGTGTGTGTGTGTGTGTGTGTGTGTCTACGAAAGGCTCATGCAGTCAGTAGGAGTCATTGCCCTCAGTGGCACATGATCTCACCTTTGTTACAGACCCACCTTCTTGCCCATGATTGCTCCAGCACTATCTCTACATATTTCCCCTCAACCTTGTAAGCCTTTGTTTGTGGAAAATTCATCAAGTTTAAGATATACACACATTTTGCACCCTTCTAAAAGGAAACACGATGATAATTCTTCTTGTTTGATTCTTTCATAAACATATGTTACATAAAGGAGCAATTGTGTCATATTAGAAATATCTGCTGTTTCATCAAAGTGAATTGCAATTCTGGGCTTTCCTGATAATAAGCTGCTGTAACTGGTTATTACCAATTTCAGAAATTCTTTAGTAAACAGTGCTTTCAGTAAATGAATTTTGCACATTTTATCCCCATATACTTTTCATGAGCTATTTCTCACATTTTAATAGCCACCGTTATTAAAAATCTTTTTCTAACTGCATCTTTTCCTATAAGATTTTTTCTCACTGCATAGGAATTTTCAGTCTTTGCAATCAAATAAGTTTGTAAGATGCAGATCAATCATTTTTGATAGTAGCAGATATTTCAAATGCAATTTTTTATTTCAGAGAATATAAAATTTTCAAAATAATACTGTGAGTAATTGAAATATGCTGCATATTTGGTAGTGAGATTCTGTTTTAGTTTTACTTGGTTCAGGATCTGTGCATTACAAATTAAGCAAAGATGTTTTCTCAAATAACCTTATTTAAGAAGTAAATCCAAATTATAAAAATGATTCAGCCCACAAGCCGCTTGGGTCCCCACCCTGCTCTCCCCCTCATTGTTCTGATTTAATCCTTGTTCTTTGATGTTTGATGTCTACTTCTTTCTGCCCCTCGTGATCACACAAGTTGTTGCGCTTCTTCTATGTGGGCTTTGCTGTTTCTGCGCTGGATGGCCACTTGGTCACCTTCTAGTCTTTAAGATCCCAGCTACTTTATTCTTTGGTGACTGGGCGCCATCAGTTTCCTCAGCTCTGTCTGCCTCTGCACCCTTTTGTCCTTAGCAATCATGACAGGTTGGTGGGCACTTAACGATAAGTTTTTTGTTCTTTGATGTCTGATAGCCTGGTTCTTTCCACTCCTCGTGGTGGCACAGACTGGTGTGTTTCTTCTATGGTAGGCCTTGTTGCACTGTTTCCTCATCCTCAGGCCTTTAAGGCCTTGGGCATTATGCCTTGATATCCGGGTACCATTAGCCATCTTCACCTCTCTTTCTCCTGTCCCCACTTGTCCTCATTGATCATCTCAGGAAAGTGCATAGACAGTAATATTAGTTTTTCCCTGTTGGATGCCTGAGACCTGATCCTTTTGACTCCTCTCAGCCCCACCGGCTGGTGTGCTTCTTCAGGGGAGTCAGGGGAGAGAAATGGGTCAGTGAGGTAGCAATGAAGCATAAAACCTTCCTCTATTTCCTGAAGGTTTCCTCCCCCCAACCATCACAACCCAAAATCTTCCCTGCAGTTCCAGCTGGACTGGAGGAGGTGCACTGGTGGAGGTGGGAACTGGAAACGAGGGAACTCAGGGTGGATGGACTCCTCGGGGTCAGTGGTAGGAGTGAAGTGGCTGGATGGGTGGAGGGAGGGTGGAGTGGAGAAAGGAAGCCAGCTGTGGGGATCTGCAGACTGTCTCCTATCTGGAGGGCAGAGGTAGGGAGGAGTGGGCAGGGGGAGATGTCAGGCAGTGTAAGATATGACAAAACAATAATCATTGCAGAGTAACAAGGACTGGGGGGTTGGGGGAAAGGTTGGAGGCGAAAGGAAGGGGGGCCCATATCAAGGGCCCAAGTGGAGGGGTAGATGTTGGGAGAATGTTGATGAGGACAGGCAAGTGGGGGTGCTTGGCACAGTGTATGTAACTATGTATTGAACTAAGTATGATGGAAAGCGATGTATGAGTGCCCAATAAAGTGGCAAACTAAAAAAATTATTCAGGATATTTTCTTTTTCTTGTCAATTTTCTTTACTACCCTCTGATAATAAGTAAAGATTCTGCCACATCGTTATCTGAATTTAGTTCTTCTATCTAACTTAGCCACATATGCATAACCAAAATTGCCAATAATTTGTAAAATAAATATTTGCTTAGGCTTATGAAATTATATTTGTACGTAATTAAAAAGAAATTATGGACTGAGCCCCAGTGGCGTAGTGGTTGAGTGCAGGACTGTGGCCCACAGGGTTTGCAGTTCAAACACAGCAGTAGCTCTCCAGGAGCAAGGCTGGCCTTCTCACTCCCACCAGAGGGCAGTGATGCCCCCCCCCAAATTAAGGCCTGAGTACTTTTCATGCTCAATTTTTATATATGCACAAATATACACACACATGCACACATATGCACACTGGCTTATTGGTAGCACATCTGAATTACTAGGGACTTGGATTTTTGTTCTGTTTTGTTTTTTCAAATGTGCAGATTTGGCAGATGCTGTGAAACACTTTTTTCAAAGTGTTTTCCAGTTGACGCTCTCCTCAACTGTGTATGAGGTTTATAGGTGATCTAAGTCCTTTCTACAAGTTGTCTACCAGTTCATCCTACTTGGCTGGCTTATGCTCTGCTTTGATGAAGGAAACTATGACACTGATAAATCTAATTCTAGCATGTGAACAGTTGACAGCAGCACCATCAGAAGAGCAGCAGCATAAACAATAGGTAAAAAATGGAACAAACAAAGCGATTAAATTCTCATCCTAGCGAACAAATTAAGATGAATGTTTTGGTGCAGGAGGCTGGCTTGTGCATGGGTGTCTCTAGCCACTTAATTGGGGCAGTGGGATTTGCTGGCCAACAGATGTAGAGATGTGTTGCTTTACTACTCTGGGGCTTATAGGAGTGGGGTGCCTCTGAGCACTTCATTCCTGGAATTGGGTTTGCAGATATGGTTTGCTGCTGGTTATTCCATGTCAGGAGAGACCAATCCCTGGAAAAGAACATCAGGCTTCATAAAGGGAGGGGCAGTGACAAAGAGAAAGACTTTGGCCAGATGTACTGACACAGTGGCTACAGTACTGGGCTCCAACATGAGAACAAGTGTGAAGATGACACAGCAGACAGAGTTTCTTTCTATTTCACATCGGGTCACAGAGAATCACAATGAGTTGGAACTTAACAGCAATGACTACTTGATTTCTAAAAATTATTTTCCAGCTATGCTATTTTAGCCTTTTGTTTACTATATCTATGATTTTGCTTTCAATTTACCAGATGCTCATATATGTAGAACAAATTTTAGTTATTTATGTATTTATTTTGTATAATAGCTGTTCAACTTCTCTTTTTACTAACTTAAAAATTCTAATTAATTCACAGGAATTATTATATTCTCTTTGTAATTGCAATTTATCTGATACCTACTCTCACATTATTTTTTAATTTTGCATTTATTTTTGCCTTAAGGTGTTATGGATATCTTAGGTATTCATAATTATGATATAACAATCCTGGGTATATGATATACTTTTAAGAAGCATCCATTTGAACTTTCTGTATTCCAATCTGTTATTTTAATAGCATAATAAGTAGCAATATTGCAAAAGTTAGTTTCGAATTTTTTAATCAGTTCTTTCAACTTGAGATATAGTGGACCTATTTTTAATGCTTGTTTTTCTAACTCAGTACTTTGCACATTTAATTATACTTTGCCTTCTCTCTGTGGCCTGTGAAATTTTCTCTTAAACTTTTTTGCTTCAGTGCTTTTTCCATTTGCTTTAGCTATGTCAGTTCAAAAAAAAAAAAGAAAGAAAAATACAGACACTCTTCTGACATCTGCTTAGGTCTTTTATTTTGACCCTTACTTTTTGTTTCTTCATGTCTGACATTCTTGATGTTAGCTCACAGCTTGTCAGATTTTCTGTCATTAGTGTTCAGTTAATAAATTTTGTTCTTTAGAATCATCTAGGTTCAGATGAAAGAGTCTCGATTTTGTATTTTGTTCTTGTCCACTTGCTTTGATGTTCTTCTTCTCTCACTTGCCTTGCATTTGAGCAGCATGCGCTCTACTCTAGATTTGTCTCCTGAGATGTTTTTGGCTGATGGTATCGAATCTCTCCATCTTCTCTTCCAAATGATGCAGTCAGTTTGATTCCTGTCTAATCATTCTACTAAAGTGGGAATACCTAGTTGCTATTTGCAATTTTGGAAAAAGGAATTTACAATGAAGTGGTCATGGGCTTGCAAAATCTCTTCATGATATCCAGCTTAATTTCTATCACTAAGGCCACATTTCTAACTTTCGTTTCTTCCTTTTTGTTCTGAATTTATGCTTTTCAATGTCTAGCATTATTCATGCATCTTAATTGCATGTTTTATCAATTTCATACTGAAGAAATTTTAGAATTCTTCATTTTTCTCACTATTTGTAATAGTGGTTAGTACATTCATTTGAATAATAGTTATAAGAACTGGAATTTTTTATATGCAGCTAGATATTATCCTTTCATATATAATTTTGTAGTTTGATAGCTCTTTTAATTTTTTTTGAAAATGGGTGTCATATAATTACTCTTAAATTTGCCATTTTTGGCATAAGAAATTATCTGATTGGTCCATATAGTTAATTTTGACTCACAATTGCCTAGGATATCAGTCTTTATATGTCCATTCTATTTTTGAGAGGTTTTAATTTTTCTTGATTGATATTTTGGACAATGCCTCTTCTACATATTATTGGATATTTGCACTGTTCCTTTTAATTTGTGAAGTAAATAAAGGTTTCTAAAAATGTACTCTTCCCATATCATTCAGGCTGGCACTACTTTTGAAGAAGGAAGACAAAAATCCTCACACTGCCAATAGGTAATGCCATGTTAAATGGAGAAAAGTTTGAACTTGTCAAGGATTTCGTCCCTTTTGGGTTTACTATCAAGGACCATAGAATCAGCACTCAAGAGATCAAAAGCTGTATCGCATTGGCTTAATCTGCTGCATGAGATACTTAGAGTATTGAAGAGACAGGAATTTTCTTTGAGTACTACAGTGATCCTAATCATGGTATCCTCCTTGCATCATATGCACGAGAAAGTTAGGCATTGAAAAAGGGAGACCATAGAAGAATCAAAGGATTGAATTGTGATGCTGGAGAAGACTAATGAAAGCACCAAACCGATCTGTACTGGAAGAAGAAAGTCCGCAGTGCTCCTTAGAGGTAAGGATGACAAAACTTCTTACACACTTTGGAGATATTGCCAGAAGAGACCATTCCCTGGAGAAGGAAATCCGGGTTGGCAATATGGAGGTGTGATGGAAGAGTGGAAGGTCCTCAGAGAGATGGATTGACACTGTAGCTGCACCAGGAGCCTCAGCTGTTGGAACAAATGTGAAGATGATGCGGTGCTTTGCAATGTTTCATAATGCTCTGCATAGGATCACTGTGAGTCAGAACTGACGCGAAGGGCCCTAAAAGGAGAATATCCTTTAGGATATAGTTTGCCACACTCAGACAACAATCCAATCACAAACAATGAGGGTGTGATGGTTCAGGACGATGCAGTGCTTGGGAGGCAGGTTTTGCTCAGTTCTATCTTGAGGGCCTTCCAACCCGAGGGCCCCATCTTGCAGCACACTGTCAGACAATGTTGCTATTCATAAGTTGTTCTCTGTCAACGCCTCAGAAGTATACAGCTTATTCCTCCTTCCTCAACAGTTCTTTGTTTGGAGCTGATACCGCTTCATCTTGTGTGATCTTACTAGTGTCTGAATTGCAGCTGGCATGACTTCCATCAACAAAACAAGCCTGCATAGTAGGACAAAGAAGTGGTACATTTTATCTTCACAGAATCATAAGATTAGTCAACATTAAGGAGAAAAGATTGATGACATTTGGCATATATAAGGAAAACTATAAATATTAATTTAGGAAGTCATGTTTTATGAATGAAAAGTTCATATATGTAATGGATACACATTTTGTCCATTATTGCTACTTTTTTCATTACCCGTTAATAAGTAACATATGTTTTCTAAATCTCTAGAAAAACAGTTAAAATTTTCTTTTTTCCTTTGGAGGTATTCTATTTTTCTGGATAAAGGATCATTTAATATCTACTATATTTTTGCCTTCTAACTAGAAGTCCAGCCATTTGAACTCACTAGAAGCTCAGCAGTAGAAAGATGAGGCTGTATTCCCCCAGAATGTTTTATCACCTTCCTACCTCAAAAGGCAGTTCTACAATATCTTATACGATAGCTATTAAGTTAAAATCAACTCCTTAGTTGGGGTTATAGGAAAAAATCTGTATACTTTGATGTTGTGATTTATAATTGTTTAGCAATTTATTGAAGATGAGTGAGTAAAGGTGGCAAAACCTAGAGGAAATGGGCTGCTCTAACGTCTTCATATTTTAATTAAAAATACTTTCAAAATGTAAAAGATATATTTATCTCTATCATTTCATTGAAGGAAATTCTTATTTTATTATGCTTATAAAATTGCATCTACCTTTTAAATGAACACTTTTGAGATAATTATGCAAAACCCCTTTAATTCCATTTTAGTTAGAACAAGGAGCTGCAAGCCTAGCAGGCAATGTCCTTTCTATTACGCTGTTTTTGCCTTCCCATGCAGTATTCCCACTGACAGCTGGCTGAGGAAACGTGCATTATAGCAACATTTACATGCCAAGTGTCCTTACAGGCTGTACCTGCCAAGCAGATAAATGTGTAGTATGAATTAACAAGCATGCTGCACCTGGTTTTTCTCGGTGGTATTAAACATAATTCTATCCATAGCACAGGTATGGTAGCTCTGTTGCCTTAATATCTATTATTAATAAGATTTGTGTACCCTGACTGTAAATAAAGGAGACTATGAGTTCTGGGATGCAATGCTATCCATTGTGAGTTCTAAAATAACATGTGAGCTTTTCCCTGAGATTTTAAGAGAATTAATGAGAAGAAAAAGGTCAAAAGCAGTTCTATGTCATCAAAGAATAGGTTACATAAAGCCTAGATCTCATAAATATAAAAGTATGTCCTGCACACATAGTTACCATATGCCTGCAGTTTTCTAAGCACTCAATGTTTATTATGGTAATTAATTAATTGACCTCCCCAATAAATTATGCATTCTGCTTCCTCTTGGATTTTCTTCCCCCTAAAATATTGATATTCTTTATTTTTAACCCATTCCAGTTTCTTTTTAATCATGTGGGCTAGACCTTGGTTGGCTATATACACCGGATAAGTCAAAGTCATTCACTATTCCATAAGGATGTTTTTACCATTAAAGGTGTACATATCTGAAACCTTATATTCACTTATTTGGGGACTTTCTATGGACAGTACTAACTGCCTGAGAGACTCAAGTGACAAAGCTGGCTCTCTGTGAGTCATTCCCGATGAGAAGCCACATAAACCTAGGTTGATGCGACCAGAAACTTGGACTTAGAGAAGCCACGTGGAGATTTCTAGAGTGCTGTGATTCTTACAACACCACTGGATCCAAAGATTTTCTACCCACAGGCTGGTGATTTCCCTGTGTTCGGCATCATTGCATGTGTTCTGTGAGTGTGAAGAAGACTTTATAGACTGCTATCAGACATATGGGCGAATACCAGACTTGTGGGCTTGGTCTGGCCTGAGTTGGATGCTTTCTCAATGTTCATTTCCTCTTGTATATAAATCTTTCCCTTGTACACATAAGAGTTTCTTTGATTTTTTTCCCTCTAGTCTACCCAACTAACACGCTAGATGTTTTATTTGTATATTCTGTATTTCTTTCTTCTTGCATGCCTCTCTTAGAACATATGATCCTTTTTTGAAGGGGGAGAATCACTGCCCTCTGGTGGGAATGGGAGAGCCAGCCTTGCTCCTGGAGAGCTGCTGTTGGATTTGAACCACCCAGCCAGCAGGCCGCAATCTTGCACTCAACCACTACGCTACTGGGACTCAGCCCAAAACATATGATTCGTGACGGTAGAAATTTTTGATTCAATATAAAAGAATTCATTATGTCAGTTAAAAAATTCAGAAACTTTGTGGCTAGATGGAATTTTATTTATTCTTAAACACACACAATACCGCCCCCCCCTCTTGCCCAGTTTGGGTCTCTAGGTGGTGTCTGCATAGTCAAGTCACTGAAGGGGAGAAATACAGAGCCGTCACCTCAATGCTTCTACCCCAATGACCAAGGCTGCGGACATGGTGGTGAATCCAAATATGTGCTTCAGCTTCTCCCAGGAAGGGACACGTGCCATTTCATCCCAAGTTCCACTGGGAAAAATTGGCTACTGTGAATACTGTGTTGTAAAGAGAGAACTATTTCAGTGAGCAGGACAAAAATTCACCATATTCATTTATCGCTGCATCCCATGAAGCATAAAACACAATGGATAAATATCTATATATAGAAACTATTGTCAGCAATAAATTCCCATGGGACTAGTAGTTAAAAGACAAAAGTACAAATGGACCCCAAAAGACCTTTTACATTTTCAGAAAGCAAAGAATTCACTTTGGTCACTAACGTTACTGTTGACTCAACCCACTGCCTTTTCAATAGTGAAATTTGATACAAACTGTAAAACAGAATTTGTCATTTCAAAATGTGATGCTAACCAGAAATAATGAGTATACCATGGGGTGTTAAAAGAACAAGCCAATCAGTCTTAGAAGAATTTAAGCAGGATATTCCTTAGAAAGCAAGAGATTGAGGTTTACCTATCTAGGACACACTGTTTGGACAGATCAGTGGCTAAGAGGACATTGTGTTTGTAGAGGCCCAATGAAATTCAGACACTCTCAATGAGACGGCATTAGCCAGTAGCCACAAAAGTGGACTCAAATATGGCAACAGCCACGAAGATGGCACAGACCCAGAGAAGATTTTATTTGTTTACATAGGATTTACAAAAAGATGTAAGTGGCACATAATGTCACAGGGAGCCAGTATAAGTTAAATGATAATGAACTAAAACCAGCAACTATTGCCATCTTGATTATAAGCAAAGGGGTAAGAAAGTGAGCAGTTTCCAAAATTCCAGCAAGAGCAGATGAACATGCAGACAACGTCATTCCAAAGTCTGGTTTCCTTACTGCACCAGTAAGTTGATAAAGAGGTGTCATTGTACTTAACTAACTTATATTTTCTCTCTTATTGTTGGGTGTTCATTGTGATCCAAGTGGTATAGACCTAGGGTGGTGTAGAACCAGAGAGAAGACAGAGGCTATCTGGCACTCCAAAAATAACAACTTAATAATACTAATACATTAAAACCTTTGAAGTTTGATACTTTGAGAAGACAAAAATGAGACATTTTGTCCAAGGTACTGAAGTGAAGACTTGGGGAATTTTAAAAGGTATTGGCTATTCATTCTCTCTAAATTAATTATGGGCAAACTATGCATTCTTAATCAGTAGAGAATGGCACCTTTGTTCTGTGGAATCCTTGGAATTCAGGAGAATGTGTCATTTAAAAAGTTATTTTATTTTTCTTTATTTTTTAATGTTACAAGCATACAACTTAGTCATCTCTTACATCTAAGAAAAACACATAGGCAATCATGAAAATGCTGTTTGGGTGGAAAAGAATGTGAAAGGAAGTATATGAATTGCCACCTCAAAAAAGCCTGCCAGTTAGGATGGGAAACAGAACTCTCATGTAAGTCTGTGCCAAAATTGTAAATGAGTCAATGCCGTGTAAAAAGTTCTTTGCTTTGAGGGAAAAATGTGTTGCATAAGAGAAACGGCTAGTGTATGCTGGAGGAAATATTTAATCCCATGTCTATTTTACTCAGAGGAAGAGAAATTGTTTAAAGTAATTCATAATTTTAAAAGCAAAAATATAACACCTAACATCAGTAAAGTTTCCTAAAACCATTTATTGATTTAGAAATACCCAGGAAAGGGGTACCATATCACAAAGGAATAAGTAAATTTATCCTCATAGAAAACTACAGTATTAACTGAATGCTTTTAATGTTATATTTTTCTCCTTGTTGTTTATTTAAAAAGTATTTGAGTTGTGGAGGATATATATTTTGTTAAATTTTATTTGGCATTGATTATGTACATATAGAGGGATATCTAGACTGAGTTATAATTCCAAATCTCTGGGCCCATGTTAAAGACAATTTGTTTTGTTCTGTTTGTTAGTTTATTACTGAATCACAAGGTTATAGAGAAGATTGTATTTTGCTTTATCAGCTATCATTATTTTCTTTTTGTATATAAAATAACCATGCCTTTTAAATTATTATCTCTATACAGGCATAATCATTGTTCTCATTCTCTTTTACACAATATTTTATGCTTTAGCATTTAAAATAATATTTTAAATACTATACATATGAAAATTAGATATTCTACTTTTGAAAAAGCAAAAATTGAATGACACTCAATATTTCCAACTTTATTTGATAGCCATTTTCTTTCTTATTTTTGTCTTTAAAATATTGTTTACCTTTATTCATTTTGTGGTAATATACATTTTTTAGGGAACAATTTTCATAATTTTATAAAGTATAGTTTTGCTTGTTAGATAGAGTTACTCTTTTTTATATTATAATTTGTCATTTTATTGGGTGCTCATGCATCGCTTTCCATCATACTTAGTTCAATACATAGTTACATACACTGTGCCAAGCACCCCCACTTGCCTGTCCTCATTGACATTCTCCCAAAATCTGCCTCTCCACTTGGGCCCTTGATATGGGCCCCCCTTCCTTTCGCCTCCAACCTTTCCCCCAACCCCCCAGTCCTTGTTACTCTGCAATGATTATTGTTTTGTCATATCTTACATTGCCTGACATCTCCCCCTGCCCACTCCTCCCTACCTCTGCCCTCCAGATAGGAGACAGTCTGCAGATCCCCACAGCTGGCTTCCTTTCTCCACTCCACCCTCCCTCCACCCATCCAGCCACTTCACTCCTACCACTGACCCCGAGGAGTCCATCCACCCCGAGTTCCCTCGTTTCCAGTTCCCACCTCCACCAGTGCACCTCCTCCAGTCCAGCTGGAATTGCAGGGTATATTTGGGGTTGTGATGGTTGGGGGGAGGAAACCTTCAGGAAAAAGAGGAAGGTTTTATGCTTCATTGCTACCTCACTGGCCCATCTCTCCCCTGTGACTCCCCTGTAAGGTGGTGTCCAATTGCCCACAAGTGGGCTTTGGGTCCCCACCCTGCTCTCCCCCTCATTCTTACTGATTTAATCCTTGTTCTTTGATGTCTAATGTCTGCTCCCTTCAGTCCCTCGTGGTCACACACGTTGGTGCGCTTCTTCTATGTGGGCCTTGCTGTTTCTGCGCTGGATGGCCACTTGTTCACCTTCTAGTCTTTAAGATCCCAGCTACTTTATTCTTTGGTGACTGGGCACCATCAGTTTCCACAGCTCTGTCTTCCTCTGCACCCTTTTGTCCTCAGCGATCATGACAGGTTGGTGGGCACTTAACGATATGCTTTTTGTTCTTTGATGTCTGATAGTGGTTCTTTCCACTCCTCATTGTGGCACAGGCTGGAGTTTTTCTTCTATGGTAGGCCTTGTTGCACTGTTTCCTCATCCTCAGGCCTTTAAGGCCTCGGACATTATGCCTTGATAGCCAGGTACCATTAGCCATCTTGACCACTCTTTCTCCTGTCCCCACTTGTCCTCATTGATCATCTCAGGAAAGTGCATAGACAGTAATATTAGTTTTTTCCCTGTTTGATGCCTGAGGTCTGATCCTTTTTTTTGGGGGGGGAGGCATCACTGCCTCTGGTGGTCAGGGGCACTACCCAGTGCTGCTCTTGAGAGTCATCGCTGGATTTGAACCACAAAGCTCATGGGCTGCAGTCCCACACTCAACCACTTACGCCACCAGGGCTCAGCCGGTCTGATCCTTTTGACTCCTCTCGGCCACACTGGGTTGTGTGCTTCTTCCATGTGGACTTGGGTACTTCTTGGTCAGTTGGCTGTTTATCTTCAGACTTTGAGCCTCCAGACTGTATATCTTTTGATAACTGGGTGCCATCCATTTTCTTCACCACATTCATTTATGCACCTATTTGACTTCAGTGATCATATTGGGCCGATGAGCATCATGGCCAGATTCATAGAACAAAATGTTCTTGCACTGAGGGAGTGACAGGGTGGGGGCCCAAGGTCTAGCTGCTGCCTTAGTACTAAGTCTATAATTATACGTTCCTAAATTTATTCCCACCTTTTCAAAGATAATTATTATTACATCCATAGATGCTTGTGTTTAGACCTCTTTGCCTTCTTGTGCTCTTTGTCTTCTCATTCCTTCCTCTATTTCCTTCTGCCTTCCTCCCATCCCTCTTTTGTGGTCAGTCTTCATATGAGTTTCACAACTTCCTCTATGTTACATTACATTTCCTTTGGCCCTATTGGGCCTCCCCCCTTTACCTCCCCACCGTTTGTAGACCACTGGTTGTTCCCCCCATCCCTGAGTTTGTCAATGCCCCTCCCTGCCCCCCCCCCACGGCTGTTAGGAACCCTCAGATCAGTTGTTCTCTCCTCTGGACTGTCCAACCAGGAGTGCTCCCTTCTTGATTTGGTCCATTTTGAGGACTCAGACCACCTTGCTTCCCTGCTGTGTGTCACCCAATATGTCCTTTGTCGCTGTCTGTCTCCATGTGGGTGTGGCATGTTGGTCACTTTCCACCATCTTTTCT